>MU186255.1:53960-94082 GCA_016904865.1 Pissodes strobi | reverse complement strand
AATGTGACCTTAAACGATTTACGAACAATTTTTGTAATACAAACGAATGGATTTAATGAACAAACCTTATCAAGGGAGCTCATGTCAGAGAATTTCATAAGGGTGAACACATTTTTTAATATGCCAGGAGCAATTTTAACTTTTTTTTTAGCCAAGATCGAAGGCAAGAAACTGTTGGGAATGGGTACCCTTTTTTTAAGAGTAACCTAAAATATTATAATTATGGTAAAATGCAAACATTTTATTAGTAAATTAACCTGTAAGCTCTTGGCCAGGCTAAATAGATAACTATGGCCTTAGATATGTCATCAGCTTTCCATTTAAGGCGAGTTTTTGAATAAGTTTTCCAATGAGATCGTTACGCTTTTCCTAAAATGCAACCTTTTGTTGAAGTTCAAATATTATTTTGTCTTTTGGATCTTCTTCAGTATTAACCCTTAGAAAAAAAATATCCAAAGTTAAAGTAAAATTCAGGGTAAAATTAACAACAAAATATGACCACGTATTATTCTAGCTAGAAAAAAAAAGGAATCTAAATAGTTCCAACTACAAACTAACCCAATATCTTGAGTGGTTGATTTATCTAAAACCTCATCCTCAGGGATATGACTAAATGAATTAGTGCTAGGACTACCACCAGGACTATTTCTACTATTAGAATTTTTGACACTAAAAAAGCAAATGTTTTGTAATGACGCCATTACGTATGATTATCGTGATTATTTACTGCTTACACATTGTAATATAAAGTAAAACAAACACCTACCTATTTAAAATATCGTCCACAAGTATTTTATTTTGCCTTTTATGTTGGCGAATCGTCCTATTAGAATTGGATTCCTTTATAGTTTTCGGTAAATGGATGGAATGGCGTCTTTTTTCAAGGGACGATGTCTTGCTGGTGTATATCCCAGAAATTCGTGTTTTAAATTGCGTTCATAATCGCTTTCAATGAAATGCTTATCGCAAACACGAGCATATTTAATATTAAAACTGTCCTTGCGTTTACACAGCTGTTTCCAAACACCCTGCATTTCCTTATCTTTCGGAAAGCTAAAAAACTTGGTACCGGGTACAAAACCTTTGCACATATTGTCAACATCACAGCCATACACCGCACACCTCATTTTGCTCAAAAATTAAGCCTTTAATACTTTTAAAACTATTATTTTACACTGATGTTTGCCACGAACCATTAAATAAACACACAAAATATAGCTCAATATGGCGGAATTTCGCACAAGCTGACGTCATTATATCCCCGAACCATGCGCGGTATCATATCTTCTTTAGGTTGTATCATGCAGACTAACTAACAAAACAACACGGTTTAGAATTTTTTTTCATGCCGTACGATGTCCGCCTGACTTGCGGTTCAAACTACTGTTTGCAAAAATATACTGATATAAGGAGTTTATGTATAGTTTATTCATGACAAATATTGACGTTTCTACTAAAAAACTACACGGCCCTAGAATAGAAATTTTCAAAATCATATACATTAACAGAAGTGGTTTGAAGACTATTGAGTCAATGATCGCTTATGTGTATTGCCAATTATAGCCAGTTAGTTGTACAGATGATTTTTAGACTCTTCCCACCGTATCTATCCATTTTTAGATTGCTATCGAGATCCTTTCTCTATGACGTACCATTTTAATTATGTTATAGAAAAAATAATTGTATTGAGTCCAAAATTGTTTGCATGTTGTACGCCAAATACCATTTTCACTGTGTACGCCTCATATCTTTCTTAGTATTTTTCTCTCAGAATTATAGAAATTAGCAGTAAGTACTTGTCTTCTTTAGAAATATAGCTGGTCTGTATACCACTCTGAAAGAATGAAGATCATGTAAATCACGATCTTTGTTGCTTCGGTTTGGGTTAGTTTTGGTCTATATCACGAAGATGCGATCCATCAGAAGTTTTGACTGATGGTTCTGGCCCTGGTACCTACTCAATACCCTTTTTGAACTACTATTGGGTTTTCGATAGATTAACTTTCAAATTATGTTTTGCAGTGTTTCAATAAGATGTTGGGACAGAAGAGTATATATTTACCGACATTTAAATATATGGATTAAGCGCTAGCGACCTCTGAATTGCTGGTGCAATGCGCAACTCGACTAAGCTAAGACGCCGCTGAATTCTAGTGTGCTATAGCAATACTGATTTCGCAATCTTAAAGGTTATGGCTTATACAGTGCGCAAATCTTCGTTGATTGGCAGCGGTCGGAGTTGTCAATAAAAAAGTCACATTTTGATATATCCCGATCGCATAGTTGATTAGAGCGTTGAACCAGCAATCCTGAGGTCACCGGTTTAGACCCTGCAGTACTCAATCTTTATATGACTATTTTATTTCTCTGTTATTTACAGCAATATCTATCTTTCACGGCGTCGGTCGTCTCATCATTGCACTGGTTTTAATTGATTGATATTGTTTAGGTTTATATTTTATTTCATTTAGTTATTAAGCATCTAAATATACGGTGAATATTACAATTAAATATTATTTTAGAATGCTAATGTATCAGCACAGAAAAGATCAGTTTGACGTTATTGATTTGGATCCATATGGTTGTCCGTCTATATTTTTGGACTCTGCTGTTCAATCAATTAAAAATGGTGGACTCCTGTTAGTTACTGCAACTGACATGGCAGTTCTCGCTGGGAATAGTCCAGAAACATGTTACACAAAATATGGAGCCCTCTCTCTAAGAATGAGATGTTGTCATGAAATGGCATTACGCATTTTGTTACAGTGCATAGAATCCCATGCAAATAGATATAGTCGCTATATTGAACCTGTTTTGTCATTATCGGCAGATTTCTACATAAGAGTATTTGTTAGAGTGTATACTGGAGCACAAAAATGCAAACACACCACGAGGTAAGATGTTTTGTAATTCGATACATATTTAAACTACTACATTAAAAACAGTATTATTATTTATTGCCTTTTGTCTACCATTTTGGGTGAAATGTGTACCAGATTTCTCAAAAATGTATACTTGTTTCTTAATATATCCATCGAAAGTTTTCTACCCAAACAGACTCGGACATGTTACATTTTTCAGGTGGGCACATTTTTTGGGATTATATGGTATGTGTCTGCGCAATTTGACCCACTAAGCGTATCGGAACCGACTCACATAAGCAAAATAAGGTGAGACTAAGTGAAACTAACCGAAAGTTGATTAGACGGCTAACTACAACTAACCAAATCTATTAATATTGATTATAACGTATCGAAACCCCGGCTAAAATAAGTTGAGACTAAGTGAAACCCGAAAGTTGATTAGACGACTAACCAAAACTAACCACATCTATTAAAATTTATTATAACGAATTGGAAACGACTCAAATGACTAAAATAAGTTTAGACTAAGTGAAACTAACGGCGTTAGATCGGTGATTGAGAGACGAATCGAATGCAAATGTTTATACTTATACTTTATAAAAATTTTCCCCAATTCTGTAGAGAAAGCAAAAAATTATGAAAATATTTTGACTTCGTTTAGTTAATAAAAATGAGGCAAACAAAGACAAAACACAGACAAATTATTATTTTATTAGTTTAAGTTAGTTTTACTTATTTGAGCCGGCTTCTATACGTTATAATCAATTCTGATAGATTTGGTTAGTCGACTAATCAACTTTCGGTTAGTTTCACATAGTCTCAACTTATTTTAGACATTTGAGTCAGTTCCTATTAGGATAAATAAAACACACGTTCTCATTGAGATGATAAACCACAACTGACTTTATTTTAAGGTGACGCGACATACACATAAGAGACTAAACATTCATTGTTTATCAGAGTTCCACGAATAATGCAGTGGAAGGCGCAGTATACAATTTCATCCTAAACATCCTAGGTTTATTATTTTTTAAAGATATTTAACACCTTCACTCTATAACTTTAAAAAATACCTAAAAACTAAAAAATTTGTTGTGCTTTTCAATACATAAACTTTTTGTTAATACATCCGCAGGCATTTCATGTGTCGGCATATAGCTAACTTTAATTTGCTTATTAGAAATCGCTTCTCTTACAAAATGATGCCGCACGTCAATGTGCTTAATGATAAATTTAAAGCACTTTGATTATCATTAAAAAGTTGAATTAGTTGCATTTCTCCAGTTAATTGTAATATCAGATTGCGCAAATATATTGCTTCTTTGGCTGCTTCCGATAACGCCGTATATTCAGCCTCTGTGCTAGATATTGCAACTGTCTTTTGTTTGACACTGGCAAAAGAAACCACAGAACCGCATATTTTAAATGCATAACCAGTATAAGATATTCTATCTGTTGAATGATTGCCCCAATCGGCGTCAACCTAACCTACAAGTTCTGATTCTTCCTTTGAAACCCTCAAACAATAACTCTTGGTACTTTTAAGATAGCGCAATATTCTTTTGGCATATTTCCAATGAGTTCGTCTTTTAAGGTAAACATTAAACATAATAACTTTAAAAATGCATGGAAACGTGAAGTGTGGCCAGAGGGGGCACTATAGTTTCTCAGTTTTTTTACAAAAAGAGGATGCCAACAATTCCGGCATAGTTGGGTCCTTAATTGAAGGCAGTTTTCCCCTTGGTATTACAAAAACCAAACAGCTAAGAATTTTCCATCAGAATGTTCAATGTTTAAAAAACAAAATACCAGATTTCGAAGTTGCATTAGATGATCTGAGTTTTCCAGATATAGTTTGCATAACAGAACACTGATTTAACTCACATGAACAAAAATTTTTACAAATCTATAACCTGGAAACAACCTCAGTATTTGCAAGAACCATAACAACACATGGGGGATCCTGTATTCTTACTAATGAAATCCTGGATGCAGAAAATGAAGGAAATATTACCAGTTTTGGAATAGAAGGAATACTTGAATGTTCAGCAGTTTTAATTAAAATATATAAAATTATTGTTAGCTGCATTTATAGGGCACCTACTGGTAATTTCAATATTTTCATAGAACAACTTAATAGCATTTTTAATACCACACAGTCATTATATAGCAAGTTTAAAGTTATTCTTTGTGGAGATTTTAACCTAAATCTTTTTAGCGACTCAATGTCTATAAATATTTTTAAAGACCTTATTGCAAGCTTTAGTTTTACTCAAATGATCTCTGAACCAACTAGAATTACATGCAATTCCGCAACCTTGATTGACAACATATTCATAAATTTTGAAAACTCTTTTCTAGGGGAGTTATTACAAATGCTTTGTCAGATCATGAGGGACAGATGCTTGCTATTTCTAAGCCAACTATCCCAAGGGAGGGAAACCAGGTACAAGAAAAGAGAATATTTTCAAGGGCTAAAATACGATCATTTTTGGTGCAAGTACAGCAAGTGGGCTGGGATAATGTTTATAATTCCAGTAACGTGAACATGTCTTTTGAAAGTTTCTTGACTGTCTTCAAATAAATACTTAATCAAATTTTTCCTACTAAAAGAATCTTAAAAAAAGTAAAGAAAGGTAGATCCTGGATAACTACAGGTATTAAAACTTCTTCAAAACATAAAAGAGGTTTATACAAAGAAAGATTTTTCTCAAAACACCATTTATTAAAATATAAACAATATTGTAAAATATATAAGAGGGTTATCATTGAGGCTAAAAAGCTAGCGGATAAAGAGTATTTGGCTAACTCCGGGAATCCGAGGAGGGCAATCTGGAATCTTGTGACGAAATATACAGGGCGTGTAAATAAGTCAAAACAGTCGGTTATTGATTGTTTAAGAACTAGCTCATCCTATAAATATAAGAGTGATTTTGAAATTTTGGATTTGATTAACGATTATTACATCAACGCTTGTCCTAACTTAAATGTAAATAAAGACGTGGTTTTGGGGGAAATACCTATATATAGTGATTCTCTTTTTTTGTGTCCAACAGATGCCAACGAGATTGAAAAGATTATAAATGGTTTGAAAAATAAAAAATCGGTTGGTGACGATCAGATACCCATACATCTAATAAAATTAGTCTCTAAAGAAATTGCAGGTCCTTTAAGCCACATAATTAATTTATGCTTTGAAAATGGGGTTTTCCCTGAAAAATTGAAAATAACAAAAATTAAACCAATTTTTAAGAAAGGCAACAAGACTGAAATCAAAAACTACAGGCCAATTGCGTTATTAAATAATTTTAGTAAAAGTTTTGAAAAAACCATCTATGAAAGAGTAATTAACTTCCTAGAAAGTAAAAACTTATTGTCAAATTATCAAAATGGGTTTAGAAGGAAGAAATCAACAATCAGAGCAATTTACCAAGCATTAGACTTAATCCTGAATTCACTAAATAATGAGAAGGATACTGTTGCAATGTATCTTGATTTGTCAAAAGCATTTGACAGTGTAGACCACAGCTTACTCATTGGAAAAATGGAAAGAATTGGAATTCGGGGCATCTCTTGTAGATTATTTCAGTTTTATCTTGCAAACCGAAAACAATATGTCTCTGATACAACTAATGGTAAACACATAACCTTGAAACAGCAGGTGGTCAGGAGAGGAGTGCCTCAGGGTTCTATACTTGGTCCACTACTATACATATTGTACACCAATGAACTTTCTAATGTAGTGGGAAACACAGTGCAGTAAGATGACACTTCAATAATTTTCTCTGTGGCAAATACATCATGCATATCAAACAAAATTTTTGAAACCCTTTCTGTTCTCGAGAACTGGTTTACATCAAATAATTTACTGTTAAATGTGGATAAAACCAAACTTATTAAATTTCAATTCAACAAAATCAAAGAACCTAACATATTTCAAAATGGTAGACCAAATAACCTCAGTAACATCTACTACTTTCCTTGGAATTGAAATAGACTACAGGCTGGATTGGAAACAACACATTGATGTTTTGGCAAGGAAAATATCCTCATGTTGTTTTGCTTTAAAAGTAATTAGTACCAACATTGATACTGCCGCAGCAAAAATTGCGTATCATGCATATGTACATTCACGTTTAACATATGGTATAATCTTTTGGGGGAATGGCTCAGAAATTGGTAGAGTATTTGTTCTACAAAAGCGATATATAAGAAATATATATAACTTGAATCCAACTAAAACATGTAGAAGTAAATTTAAAGAGAGTTACATTATGACAGTCATATCTACATATATTTATGAAGCATTGCTTTTTGTAAAAGGAAATCTTAATCTCTTTAATTTGAATGGTAGGGAACATGCATACAATACAAGAAATAAGTCAGACTTGAAAAATGTTAAATGTAATTTTAGCTTTATTCAAAGAAATGTACAGTACAGTTTAATTAAAATTTATAATAAAATTCCATTTGTGACAAGGCGATTAGACCTAAAACAATTCAAAAAGAAAATTAAATTGTTTCTGATTAAAAGGGCTTACTACTCATAAAACGAATATTTTGAAGATAATCACATTGAATGAGTTTAGGGTTAAAAAATGCTTTATACATAGTATATAACATTTTGTTTTAGTTTTTAGTTTCAATTTTTATTAGTTGTTAGTTGTAGTTTTTGCCCTTACTGTAGTTGTTTATATACATATCTATTATTTTTTCTTCTCTTCCCTTTTTTTCTTTTAGTGTTATCTGTCTCTAAGTCTTAGAAAGTTTTGAAATTTTTGACATGTCCTACGTCTTTCCGGCCTATATTTTAAACCTAACCTATGTTCTTTTTAAAATGTTGGACTAATAAAGATTTGTGACTTGACTTTGACTTTTGGCTTTGACTCATTTAAATTGGCTTAAATAACTCACACCAAAAGCAATATCAAGCCTCGTTAGTACCGCCAAATACATCAAACTACCTAAAAACTGTTGGTAAGGAATATCAGACACGTTTTCATCCATTTTTTCAACACTTAATTTTACTTCTAACGAAATTTTGACAGGTTTGCAATCTGTCATCTCAAAACGGCTTAGCAATTGATCAATGTATTTCTCTTGACTAAAAGAAATAATCTGATTTTTCTTATCAATTTGGATTTCCATCCCTAAAATTTGCCTAGCTGGACCCAAGTCCTTGATTTTGAATTTTTGCCCTAACTCCTTTTTCGAAAAATTCAGTTTCACGCTCACAATTTGAAAATACAAAATAAATCATCTACGCAAAGAGCTACAATTGTCGAAAGATTTGTCAATGTTTCTTTTTATAAATAAACATGGCTCTATATCTGACTTTTTATAGCCTAAATCTAATAAAACACTATTTACCCTGTCATTCCAGGCTCGTGACGCCTGTTTAAGCCCGTAAATAGCCCTATTTAACTTTAAAGCCTTATTGTCACTAAAATTGTTTTGTACATACCCCTCAGGTATTTTTATGAATACCGGTTCCTACAAATATCTATTTAAGAACGCAGTCTTAACATCTAAATGTGTGATATCTAGATTCATCTTTAGTGATAACGCAATTAAAAGTCTTAATGTCGAATGACGCACAACTGGTGAAGAAGTTTTCTCATAATCAACACCTTGCTCTTGCGTGAAACCTCTCGCAACAAAACGCGCACGATATGTCACTTCATTCGCACTATTGACCTTTCTTTTAAACACCCACTTGTTGTCCACTACTCTGGCACCTTTAGGTAAATCCATTAACTCCCAGGCCTCATTCTCCTCAAATGACTCCAGTTCTTCTTTCATTCAGCATCCGGTCTAGCTAAAACCTCCTTAACCATAAGCAATTTTTCGTGAGGTTAATCCAGCATACACGGTTTAGGTTTTGAGCATAATCTAACGTTTTCGGGGCATAACCTAAAGTAGGGGAAATGTTGATGATGTCATCGTTAGGTTAGCCAAGCATAATCCGGTCTGGAGCGGGTTTTGCTTAGGTTATGTCATTTGCATCAGACAGAAACTAGCGTTTTCGCCAACAAAACCGAAGTATCTCCAGTGTATCATACATTTATGTTGGTGGGGATAGCTATATGACGTATAAAGGTTAATTCATCATAAATTAGCATAATCTAAACCCAATTCACGAAAAATCCCTCATTTGTCGGATTCTCAAAATCTGTCACACTGAAGTATGACACATTTTCACCATATTTCACCACAGATTTAGAAAGTCTATTTGATCGTCTTAAATTTTGCTCTGGATCATTGTGAATCATACCCAAATGTGTCTTTCTCACTATGTCCATTCTGAGAATATTCTGACTCACTCTCACTTTCGAAGATGTGAAGAAACTCCTCTTGCTCTTCATGACCCCCCCCCCCCCCCCCTGGATTTAAAACCTCTGTCTCAGGTTTACTCTCTTGATTTTGAGTTTTGTCTAAGGAAATTATCACCTCTATTATTTTTGTTTTCTTCTATGATAATAACATCACGTGACACTATTACATCTTTCTTGTCTGCATCATAAAGTCGGTAGCCCTTAGTGGTGTCACTAAATCCCACAAGAATCATCTTTTTGGATTTTTTATCCCACTTTAGTCTTCTCTGTTTTGGTACATGCACCATCGCAGTGCTGCCAAATATCCTTATAGGCTCACATCAGGAACTTTTCCAGACCAAACTTCTATAGGTGTTTTTCCTTCTAATCCAGAAACAACACTTCTGTTTCTTAAGTATACCGAAGTGTTTATCGCTTCTGCCCAAAAACCTTTTTCCAGTCCTGCATCAAATAACAAGCATTTCGCTTTTTCTACCAATGTCCTATTCATGCGCTCAGCATTGCCATGTTGCTCAGGTGTGTAGCTATTTGTGGTTTGGTGAACAATGCCAAATCTCTTGAGCATGTTTTTCACTTCCAATCCACAAAACTCACCTCCGTTGTCAGATCTAACCACTTTAATTTTTCTTTCTATTTGATTTTCTGCCATACTTTTAAACTCTATAAAGTGTTTTAGAGCCTCATCTTTTGTATTGCAAACATATACAAAAGACATTCTGGTGTGGTCGTCTTCCAACACCAACAAATATTTGGCACCTCCCAGAGATTTTACCTCCATCGGTCCACACAAATCTGCATGAATTAGGTCTAACAAATTATCAGATCTCGAACCCTTTTTCGGAAAAGGTTTTCGTGTTTGTTTGCCTTCGTTGCATGTTACACAATTATACTTGTCTATTCTTATTTCTCCTTCAAAATTTAAGCCTGTGACAGCACCATTTATAATTTTTGATAAATCTTTGGCTATTTAAGTGACCAAATCTTCGATGCCGTGTTTCCCCAGTGACCTTAGATGCCTCTGCCAAAAAAACATGGTTGGCAAATTTTCGTTTTTAGCTTGTAAACATTATTATTAAGGCTTGCCTCCCCAATTAACACGTTTTCACTGTTGTATATCTTACAGCCCTTATTATCAAAATTTACAGTGTTGCCATATTTGATTAATTCGCTGACCGACAACAAATTCGTTGTTAATTGTGGCACGCAAAGTACATGTGTGACACTAACCTCAATCACATTCTGTCCTATTTTACGTCTTAACTCAACATTACCAATACATTCCACTGATGCTGTGCTGTTATTGGCAACTGTGATATCAGGCATATCAGCTGGTTTCGATTTCATATCCTACAGCCATTTTTTGCTTGGGGTTATATGCGCCCTCGCTCCAGAATCCACATACTAATCCTGGTTGCTAAATTTGCCACTCATAAATACTGCACTGTAAACATGTTTTTTGCCTTTGTCTTTAGACTCATTTTTGCTCTCTTTCTTGTTTTCTTTCTCCTTCCTTTTCTCAGGACATTCATATGCAAAATGCCCTTTAGAATGCCACCGAAAACAAGTTACTTCCTTTTTCTTCTTGCTCAAGTAGGAATAATCTGGTTTGCCTTTAAATTTCGTTGCAAAAGCCCCATTTACACTAGTATCACACTCCATGTCTAAAAGCTTAGTTTTTATCTTATCTGTTGTTATGTTTATACCTGAATGTTCGATGGTCCTAATCATCGGCTCATATTTTTCAGGTAAACCATCTAATAGTAGGCTCCCAACCCACCCATCATCTATGGCAAAACCAATATTTTTCAACTTACTAGCAGTTTCGACCATTTTAGTCACATACTCGCCCATAGAATCGCAATTTTCTCTGCGAATATTCATCAGTGACCTTAATAAGGCGATTTTTCGGGCAAATCCACTATCGTCAAATAACGACTTTAATTTATCCCACAAGTTCTTCGCGTCTGTCGTATCCTTTATATGCACAAAAAGACTTGGTTCGATGGTCAAAATTATCTTTGATATGGCTTGGGCTATCTTTGTAGCATCCGTCTCGGTTCCAAGAATACACCCTTTTTGCCCTTCTCGAATCAAGTAATTTTCTATCGCAAAACACCACTCGTCGTAGTTTTCCCGACCACGAAGTTTTGGCACACTTCCGTGAAAATTCGTCGACATTTTTTCACACACACTCAAAGAACGATTATTTTATACTATTTCCGTAAGAAACACGCACTGGGCTCATAACCTATTAGGATAAATAAAACACACGTTCTCATTGAGATGATAAACTATAACTAACTTTATTTTAATCATATATCGATCTACATTCAGGTGACGCGACATACACATAAGAGACTAAACATTCATTGTTTATCAGAGTTCCACGAATAATGCAGTGAAAGGCGCAGTATACAGTTTCATCCTATGTTTATTATTTTTTAAAGATTAGTGATATTTTAACAGTTCCGATACGTTATAACCAATTCTAATAGATTTGGTTAGTTCTGGTTAGTCGTCTAATCAACATTCGGTTAGTTTCACTTAATCTCAACTTATTTTACTTATTTGAGCCGGTTTCGATACGTTATAATCGGTTTCAATAGATTTGGCTAGTCGTCTGAATAACTTTCGGTTACTTTCACTTAGTCTCAACTTATTTCCCTTCTTTGAGCAGGTTTTGATACGTTATAATCAATTTTAATAGATTTGGTTAGTTGTGGTTAGTCGTCTAATCAACATTCGGTTAGTTTCACTTAGTCGAAACTTATTTTACTTATTTAAGTCGGTTACGATACGTTATAATCAATTCAAATAGATCTGGTTAGTTTTGGTTAGTCGACTAATCAACTTGCGGTTAGTTTCACGTAGTCAACTTATTTTACTTATTTGAGCCGATTTCGATACATTATAATCGGTTTTAATAGATTTGGTTAGTTTTGGTTAGTCGTCTAGTCAACTTTCGGTTAGTTTCACTTAATCTCAACTTATTTTACTTATTTGAGTCGGTTCCTATCCGTTATAATCAATTTTAATAGATTTGGTTAGTCGTCTAATCAACATTCGGTTAGTTTCACTTAATCTCAACTTATTTTACTTATTTGAGCCGATTTCGATACGTTATAGTCGGTTTTAATAGATTTGGTTAGTTTTGGTTAGTCGTCTAGTCAACTTTCGGTTAGTTTCACTTAATCTCAACTTATTTTACTTATTTGAGTCGGTTCCTATCCGTTATAATCAATTTTAATAGATTTGGTTAGTCGTCTAATCAACATTCGGTTAGTTTCACTTAATCTCAACTTATTTTACTTATTTGAGCCGATTTCGATACGTTATAGTCGGTTTTAATAGATTTGGTTAGTTTTGGTTACTCGTCTAATCAACTTTCGGTTAGTTTCACTTAGAGGCTCGCGGATCGGTTCCTGGAAGGAAAATACCGATTGATCACCTCATTGTTCAATCATATTCGATATCCGGACCATTGTTTCATTGATATTTATTCTATTTTAGCAAGTTGTCCTACGTGTATCATTGTACGGGTTGCGATGGGTTCGTCCTGCAACCTGTAGGAATAAAAAAACCCCATGCAAAAAACGATAAACTAGTAAAATTTTGTCTACCCACCGGTCCGCCAGTTTCAAACAAATGTGAACATTGTGGGAGTTCTTATCATGTAAGTAGTGATTTTTTTAGTGATTCGGATACTCTGTTTGCTGAAAAATATATTATACAATTTTAGGTTATCATGATTGTAACAGTGACCATTTTATATTAGGACTAGAGCCATAACTCAATAATGTCGTGGTAATGATCAATATCTACATTTTTATTTCGCTCTTAAGTTGAGTTTTTGCCAAACGTTTTATCCTTCTAGTAAATTATTCTGTTAATTCAGCCTTCATTGCGTCATGTGCTATGCGCATTGTTTGTTTCATTCCGAGGTACTTGTTCTGGCCGTCCCGTCCCTAAGTTCAAAGTGACCTGGACATACTTTACCTTGTACGATGTTCACTATACGGCACTTTTCCAGTCCAAACTGCATTCCAATATCCATGGAGAATTGTTCTACAGTCTTCAACATTTGCTCCAGCTGGTTTTTGGTAGCTCCCATAAGTTTTAGGTCATCCATATAGAGCAAATTATTATTATTATTATTTTATTATTATTTTGCTTCATCTGTTGTCCTTATATATTCTATACTTAAGGTAGTGGTCTTTCTTCAGTTGCGCTAGTAATTTTCATTATCTGTGAGCCATGGCTTATTGCTTCTGTTCCATTAATATTTAGTTTCTTCATGTCGAACGCTTCTTTTGCCCTGTCACTAATACATTTTTATCTGTCCCCAACAATTGTCTACATGATCGTTGTCTGATCTGGAATTCGAGGTTAGTTTTGTTTTTAATCTGTTTTTATATACCATTTTTATTGAATCATGTGTTATATGTTTTAACGTGAACGACCAAATTTGAGAAAAAAGATGATGTTTTATCCTACATATGCTAATTTTCTCAATTAGATTAGAGACATCAAAGAAATAAAAAATTAATCTCTGAAAAATTCAATTTAATTTTTATACCTAATTTAATATGCTGACTTGCGTTGACTTTATATATTACATACTGAGTTATTTGTATAAAAAATTAATTATGCAAAACAAACATACAGGTGAAGTTTTAAGTCAAAACGCATTAAGAGAGTCCAAAAATGTAGTAATATACAGGGTGTTCCATTTAAAACAATATCAAAGTGACCCCTAGCACTTTTATTTGATGTTCAATTGTTTTTTGCTGAACAATTCGCGGGAGAAAATTACATAATAGAGCTATTTCAGTTTTTTTTTATATAAAAGTACAGGGAAAGTCAAAAAATCGCCTTGTCTAGTCCTCGTTGGATAACCCTGTACAGACAGGTCCTTATAGAACATTGGTTTCAAAGAATTTTAGGGAGATCCCCGGATGATCCTCAATCAGAGATTCAATGTTACGAATTAAATACTGTAACATACGGTTGTACGTCATCGCCATTTTTGGCAGTAAGATCATTAAATTAACTAGCTTTCGATTTTCAGGCTAAATATCCTGAAGCTAGTGAAACCATATCAAATTGTTTCTATTTAGATGATGTGTTGACAGGTGCATTTTCTTGTTCTAAGTTGTTACAAATTCAAAGGGAAATATCGGCCATTTTAGCTAGTTAGGGCTTCCAACTTAGAAAATGGTTGTCTAATAAATCCGAACTATTAAGTCAGTTTCAGGTTCACAATGATTTGTAATAATAATAATAATAATAATAATTCTTTATTTAGCAAATTGCTATCACAGTACAGTAACGAATGCGAAAAATACTACATCTATACCTATATAATACTATATTTCTTAACCTTTCTCTAAAGCTAACAAAATTTTGTATATATTCTGGAAGATTATTAAAGTCTACCAAACCTTTATGAAACATACTGCTTTGTGCTAAACTCGAATGCACACAAGCTACATTAAAATTTTGTCTACCTCTTGTATTATAGTTGTGAATATCACACACTAATTGCCGATTTTCTAAAATATGTTCCGGATACATACCATTTTTTATCTTATATAAGACAGTCATTGTATTTAACAAAATATTTTGCTTCACGCTCAATAACTTTGTAGCTTCTAACATGTTTCTTTTTCTTGTATGCCTATTGCACCCTAATATGTGTCTTAATGCACAATTTTGTTTTCTCTGTAAGACTTCTATATCACTCTTTTGAAACATCTACATAACGGTAGCACAGTAATTCAAATGGAGCAGTACAATTGTTTTAAATATTAGAAGTTTAGGCCAAGAACTTAAATTATTACCTATTCTACATAAATAAATAATTTTTTTGTAACTTTTTTTATTATATAATTTGCATGTTTCGAGAAAGTTAGGTTTTCATCTATGACAACTCCTAAATATTTAAATTCTTTAATTCGCGCAATTTTCTTGTATAGTACAAACAAGTCCGGTCCCTTGGGGAACCCCATGCTTATTTTCTTTAACAGTGGACACTTCGCCATTGTATTTTGTTTGTTGACTTCTTTCTTACAGATATTCTGTGAACCACTTTAAGACACTACCTTTTAGACCATATTTTTGTAACTTTAAGATGAGCAACTCTCTGTTTATTGTCTCAAAAGCTCTGCGAAAGTCAATGAATACTACTCCTACAACTTTTCTTTCATTTAGTGCAGACTTCCATCTGGAAATAACTGTTTGTAGTGCACTTTCACATGGCTTAATCATATGATCCACGAACGTGTGCGTATCGACTCCGTAAAAAGTTGCATTTATTACAACTTAAAATCGTCGTGTATAGTTCTATTTAATATCGTCGTGTGTGTAAAAAACTGTAGTTTTTAGACATTTGAGCACATAATTGCTTGGAGCGTAACTTGCTTAAATAAATAGTGATTTATGTGTTAACATTCCAAGGTACTTTAGCTTTATTTAAAAAAAAAAAACCTATCAGTAAACCTACTACCTTATCAGTACATACAGAATTCCCTTCTTGGTTTTATGCGTTTTTATTAAGATGTAGCTACAATGCTAAATTTGTAAACAGAACAGGGCCGGACAGAGAACGGTTTGCTGCCTGATGAAATTGATTTTCTGTCTTTATATAGTAGTAACTTGAAAATTATAACTATGAATGAGTCATCGTGTTCGAAATGCCAACGGCAATGTGTTTATAAGCCTAGGCCTAAAGAGGAAGAAACCTTTGGAGCTTCTTGTGACTCCTGTAAAAATTTTATATGCAAAAACTGTGCTGAAATTAGTACCACAGAACCACACGCAATTGCATTAAGTCAGCGAAGTTTATTGTTTTACTGTACCGACTGCAAACAACGTACTATAAAGGAACTACCAAAGTTTAAACTTTTAGTTAAACAACTTGAGAAAGCAAAATCAGAGTCCTTAAAAAGAGCTACTCACGTTTCAAAAATCGAGAAAGCATGTGAAGAAAAAACAAGGATACTGTAGGAAGTGATTGATGAACTTAAACTGCAAAATCAAGAAAAGGATAAACAAATAAATAGCTTAAAAAATGGAACACATATCTTGGAAGACTCGGTGTCCAGTACTGAACAAGAGTATATTCGACAAATTAAAGAACATGAAAATAAAATTGCTGGCCTTAATATGGAAATTCTTGATATTCTTGAGAAAAATAAGGAACTTTCAAACAAAATCAGTGAGCTGGAAGAAAAGAACAGACAATTGGCTGATAGTGAAAATGAATTCAATGCTATTAAGAAAAATATGTTGACCACTATTGAGGTCCTATCAATGGATAATGAAACATACTTAACAGATCTAAAGAAGGCAAACTATGAGGTATGTACACTGAGGAGAGAATTTGATCGAAGGATGCCAACTAATAACACTGATAACCTGACTGCAAAGGGTGCAAATATTTCAGAGAATTTTACACCTGCGACCATGGCGTCACCAATAAAAGATTCAACCAATGACTGTGCAAAAATCAAACCAAGATTATTTATTGTGGGTGATGATGCTGGGAAAAACTTGAATACAACTCTGAAAAGATATTTAAATTCACAGCAGATGGACTCAGCAATAGAAAGTTATTTAAAACCAGGTGCGTGCTTTGACAATATCGCTGTGAATATTGCGGGGTTAATTAAAAATTATAATCTGAACGATTTCTTGCTCATTCTAGGTGGTTCAAATGACTTTTTAAATAATAAGTACCCATCCTTTAAATTGTTAGTTAATGTCATACGTGATTGTTCATTTACCAATGTATTATTGTTTTCTGTGCCTTATGTCAAAGATAAGTTGAATTGTAAAATTTATAAATATAATAATAAGCTGAGTGAGTTTTGTTGTAGGGTTAATAGAGTTGCTGAGGGCATTGTATGCTTTGTAGACATAAATTCTGAAAGGGGTATGAGGTTACCTAATTTTACTTTGTGTGATAAAATTTCCAATGTTATCAAAAATCATTCGCTAGTAATTAACAAAAATTTGATTTTTATTAAAACAGTTGACTCTAGTACAGGTCTATCTGAAGAGCCATTAGATAGTGGTGAGTGTTGTATCCTACCTTTGCAAACTAATAATCAAAATAGTGACAATGTAAATGTAAATATTGCTGCAAATCTTGGGCAAACTTGCGATGATATGATAACAAATGACATTTTTTTAGATGTTCCGCCACCCGAGCAAAAAGCGCCATAACTATAAACTGTTTTTTACTAGTTCTAAATATAAGAAGTTTAAGAAATAAGATCAATGAATTTGAAACCTTTCTTTGTGAGCTGAAACCAAACGTAATTTGCTTAAATGAACATTGATTGAAACAAGACGAAATAAATTTCTATCATCTTAATAATTATTGTCTGGGCGCTTCGTATTGTCGATCCACTCTTCGAGGAGGCGGCACATCTATATATATTAATAGTGACCTTGTTTATTGTAGAGAGTTAGAAACTGTGAATAGGCCAATTCAGAGGGAATGTGAGTTTTGTGTCGTTGAACTGAAATTTAATTGTAAAGCCTATATAATATTAAGTGTTTATCGCTCTCCCGATAGTAGTATCATTAATTTTAGGAGCTTAATGACTCAACTTCTAGATGAAATATATCGCAACGATAGAATTATTTTGGTGTGTGGTGATTTCAACGTAGATTTTGGTGTAGAGGACGGGAACACTGCGGAAATAATAAATCTTTTCACTGCTTACAATCTGATTTCAAATATTAGGGGATTAACTAGGATTACCTCAACCGGTGGTAAACAACTAGACAATATCTTTTCTTGTTTAAGCACTAATGAATATACCAGTCATATAATTGATACTGGTATGTCTGATCATTGCGCACTCATTATGAATCTTAAGGAATTAAAGTATCACAGCGGCAATACTTATAAAAGACATTTTCTGAAGGAGGATATTGAATATTTTGCTAATAAGATAGGAAGTGAGGATTGGCAGGATGTTTATGCCTCTCCTGACGTCGGTAGTCGTTATGAGACATTTGCCAAAATTTTTGGGTATTATTTTGATTTATGTTTTCCTTTGCGGAAGACCACCACAAAAACTGGTAAAACTTCTAAGCAGTGGGTGACACAAGAAATTAAACAACGGTCACAGGATCTTAGGGACACATATGCTTTATATAAAAGAACCAATAATCCTGAACTACTTCAATTATATCAACAGAGTAGGAAGGAACATAATAAAAACATCAAACAACAGAAAATACTCTTCAATAATAATTTAATCAAAAACTCCTCTAACGTCTCAAAAACTACTTGGTCACTAATTAATAGAGCAAAACAAAGGAAACCGCCAGAAATAGAAATTAAATGTGGTAATTGTATTATTCGGAATCCAGAGGTCCTTGCGGATATGTTTGCAACACAATTTGATTTGTCTGATAGTGTGGCATCTAGTATAAAGGCAGATTCTTTGGATTTAGATGCTGTGCCGTACTCCTTTTTCTTGGAGCCCACAACTCCCCCTGAAGTTGCTTCAATAATAAGAAGACTAGAACCGAAATTCTCTGCCGGTATTGATAATGTCCCATCAACGGTAGTAAAGGCAGTATCTGATTATATATGTATTCCTCTGGCCAATTTGATTAACGATTGCTTTGAAAGTGGAGTTTTTCCCGATTTACTTAAAACTGCTAAAATGATTCCAATTTACAAGAAAGGAGACAAAAAGGATATTGGTAATTATAGGCCCATTTCATTGTTACCCGTTTTTTCAAAGATTTTTGAGAGGGTTATCTATGTGAGATTGTTGAGCTATCTTTTGAATAATAACCTCTTTTATGTTGGTCAACATGGCTTCATACCCAAAAGATCTACAATAACTGCAATATTCCAATCACTTGACTATATACTTGAACAAAGAGATAAGAAAAAAATCGTGGGCGGAATTTATTTTGATCTTAGTAAGGCATTTGATCTGATAAATCACGAGCTACTACTGCTCAAACTTGAGTTTTTGGGTATTCGGGGAATTCCAAACGCTCTGCTTAGATCATACCTGAACAATAGAAAGTTCATTGTTGCCATCAATTCAGGAACCGGTGGCAGCAGAACGATATATTCGGATACAAGAAGTGTGACCGGGGGAGTTCCCCAGGGATCCATACTGGGCCCCATCCTTTTCTTAATGTTTGTAAATGACCTTCATAAACAGATTAACTTGACTGCCTTATACCAGTTTGCCGACGACACTTCTTGTATTGTTTCTGATCTTAGTGTATCTGCCCTTTCAGGTCAGATTGTCGATGTCATGAGCAGAATGTCAGACTGGTGCATGAAAAACCATCTTCGCCTTAATATAGATAAAACTGCTTTCATTCTTTTTAGGCATGGCAATGATGAGGCCCTGCAGGTTGAAATTAACAACGTAAATCTTAATAGTTCGGAGTGTGTTAAGTTTCTTGGAGTGATTGTCGACCAGAAGCTGCAGTGGAACCACCAAGTTACTGCAATTCTATCTAGGATAAGCTCATCTTTATATGTCATTAGGTACTTGAGGAACCAGATGGGCCTGAATAGCATTCTTATGTTTTATCATGCTTGTATTCAGTCTATAATCTCTTACAGTATAATTTTCTGGTATCGCACTTCCGTTCTTCATTCAGATAAAGTTTTTATTGCTCAAAAAAAGGCCATCCGACTAATGCTGGGAATGGGGTACCATGAGTCGTGTAGAGGTAAGTTTAAGCAGCTGAATATTATGACTGTGCCATCTTTGTATATGTTTAACACCGCCCAGTTCACCAAAAAAACCTGCAACTATTCATAAGAAATGGTGACTTGTGTATAATGATATGATAACTCGTGGTAGAAATGAATTAAGCGTTCCTGTCCACTACACCACACTTTACGATAAGAGCCCACTTATTGGGTGCATTAAGGTGTATAATGCCCTACCTTCGAACCTGAGGCATGAGCAGTGTGAAAGTAAATTTAAAGCTCGTTTAAAAAGGTTTCTAATTGATAAGGAGTATTACTCCCTTCATGATTTCTTAAATGGTGCCTAGAGTCTAACTCCTCCTTTGTCTGAAATTACCGAAGTAATTGTGATTGTTTTGTTTATCGTACAAAAATGGGTGCGTAACTTTTTTTTTTACTTTTTTTTTCCTTTTTATATGTTTCCTTTCTATAGGTACTTATTAGATTATATGTTGTTTACAATAATTTATTTGACATTTCATGTAATTTAGAATTAGATCACTGTATGACTTTGTCGATGTTCATTTTATGAATTTTTTATGGCAATAAACGTATTATTATTATTATTATTATTATTATTATTATTATTGTCAACTCTCGCCACTAGCCGGATGTCGCGGTATTTAAGTCTGAGCGAGAAAGCACTTCAGCTCGTCTCGCTCAGTTTAAAAATTTTCGAACTATGTGGCAGGTTTGTAGGAGCACAGCTCTCTGCCCCACTTTACAGATGGAATGTGGTAATTCTAGTTCGGTGAGATTTCGTAGAAAATCGTTGAAGACAATTCCCTCCACCGAGATTACGAAGGGTAGGATGGTTACCTTTCGCAACTTCCATAGGTGCTTTAACTCAAACGATAGGTTTTCGTATTTTGTCGTCTTTTCCCGGATCACTCTACTGATGTTGTGCGATAGAGGCACTGATATATCAATGATAACAGCAGTTTTTCCAGCCTTATTTATTATGATAATATCAGGTCTATTAAAGTCAATAGTTCGGTCGGTGGTGATGGGTCGGTCCCAATACAAAACTGCTTCCGCGGACTCAAGCACAGGTGATGGGGTATATTTATAATATGGAGGTGTTGTTTCGTCTAGTAGCTTATGTTTAATGGCTAGTTGTTGGTGGATTATCTTAGCGAGCTGGTTATGTCGTCCCAGGTATGCGTTGTCTGCCTATACAGGGCATCCTGCCATAATATGTTCGATGGTTTCACCCACAGCAAAACATTTTCGGCATTTGTCGACGACATCTTGTTTTAGCACATTCTTCTCATAGTTCTTCGTTCTAATCACCCTGTCTTGTATAGCGATCATGAACCCTTCTGTTTCTGGAAAGAGCTGCCCCTCCTCCAGCCATCGCAAGGAAGACTGTTTATCTACCCATTCCATTTTTAGAAGTTTAGGGTATCTACCATGCATCGCTCTTTCGGACCAATTGTTGATGCGATCCTCATTAGTTCTAATTTCTAAAAGACGATCTCGCTGGCTTAAATTCAGAACTGTGTATCTGTCATCTTTTGCCACTATCGATCTCATTATTACTCCATTGGAGGTGCGGAACCGTTGCCTCATATCATTTTCCAGTCGTAGGCATAGGTTTTTTATGTTGATGAGGCCTCTTCCCCCCTCTCTCCGGGGCAGATACAATCTATCCACTGATGAGTTAGTATGCATGTTTCTAAATTTCCCCAGCTGCCTTCGTGTAAGTCTGTCTAAGTCATCCAGATCAGTACTCGACCACTTTATTATGCCGAAAGAGTACGCTAATACCGGCACTGCCCAACTGTTACAGCTTCGATGAGATTCCTACTAGTGAGCTTGGAGTTTAAGAGTTTTGTGAGTCTACCGGTATATTTTTTCTTAAATTCCTCTTTAATTACCCTGTAATCAATTGTCTGGTTTTGAGGGATTCCCAGATATCGATAGGTTTCCTCCGGGGGGAGTTCCGTGATGTTACACACTACTTCCTGCCGTACCTCGATTTTTCCCTTTTTGATGTTGACTGTGGAGCACTTATCTAGCCCAAATGACATCCGTATATCCTTGCTAAATGTTTCCACAGTTTTTATCAAGGACTTAAGTTTGTATGGTGTTCCCGCATATAATTTTAGGTCATCCATATATAACAGGTGTGTTAAACTATGGTGATCCCTCTCACTGATCTTATAGCCCGCTCTTGTATCGTTAAGGAGCTTCGACATGGGGTTTAGTGCTAAGCAAAACCATAATGGCGACAGGGAGTCTCCCTGAAATATGCCCTTTTTAATTTGAACTGCTCCGATGTTTTTATTATATACATGGATGTTAGTGCGCCATTTGCCCATTAGATATTGTAGTAATTTTCTTACACGTGGGCATATCTTATATATTTCTAAAACTTTCATCAGCCAGTCATGCGGTACGGAATCAAACGCTTTACTGTAGTCTATATAGCAGACATTGAGATTTCTTTTATGTGTCTGAGCTTGTTTTAGTACAACAGCGTCTATTGTTAGCTGCTCCTTACATCCGAGTGCAGCTCTGGTGCAGCCTTTTTGTTCTTCTTCAAGTATGTTGTTGGCGGTGCAATGTTGATAAATTTTTTCAGTTACGACGGAGGTAAAAATTTTGTACACGACAGACAAGCATGTGATTGGCCTGTAGTTCCTAGGCTCACCTTGATCACCTTTTTTGTAAAGCAGGAATGTGTTGCCTTTGGAAATAAATTCCGGAAAATCCAGGGGATTTTCTAATACTTCGGTGAAGCAGCGAGCCAAGCTTTTATGAGCTGCTGGAAAGTGTTTCAACCAGAAATTTTGAAGTCTATCAGGGCCGGGGGCTTTCCAGTTTTGAGTCTTGTTAACTGCCGCGGCAACGTCTGCCTGCGTGAAGACTTCCAGCGACATTTCGGGGACGTTCGATGTTTGCTCTTCAATTGTATTTATCCATTCAGCTTCCTCGTTAAAACCTGTTGGTCGAGCCCAGATCGATGACCAAAATGTCTTGAATGTATCGTTGTCAATTTCATGGTCACTTTGTTCGCTCTGTCGCTGGTTTTCTAAGGTGCTAAAGAATTTCCTTCTATTTCTAAAAAACGCTCCGTTTTGATGTTTCGTTATACCTTGCCAGTCTCGCTCCTTTCGCTTTGGCTTTTTGTCGAAGCCGATCTTGCAGTTCCCGAAGCTGCTCAGCATAGTTATGTTGATTTTGATGTATGCCGGCTTTTATTGCGATTTCCTTTGTCTTAAAATACACCTTTCTTGATGGGTTGCCTCTTAAGTATTCTGAAAGCAAATCAGCCTTGCCTCTCAGCTCGTTCACGCTATTTTCCAGCCGCTTTTTCCAAGCTGGGGAATTGATCGCCCTATTGTGACTTTTATTTTTTGGGTCGAAAGTGTTTTGTCCATTAAGTTCAATCACTGTGACGGCAGCAGAGTAAAGGGCAAGGTGTTTTTCGGCTAAGGTCCTATTTGATGTTAAATAGCTTTCGAGGATTTTGTTGACTTTCGTTATTGTACAGGGTGTTCACCCATAATGTCCCCCCCCCCCTTTAACTTTGTTAATTTTTAAGCTACAAAAAAAATAAAAAAACGAAATTGTAGGGTTTTTTATGTAGTTTTTGCACACGTAAACAAAAAAACAAAAAATTGTATAGTATACAGGGTAGATCAAAAAGAACCATTTTTTAAAATCTAGCCCCCATTTTTTATTCGATTTTTCGATTCTACCTAAAACTCTAAGGATTTTTAATATAACACACTATATGCCTATTCCTAATACTTTAGGAGATATTGACAGTTGAAGTCGCTATTTTTTAATTATAATAATAATTCTTTAACAATTTTTAAAACAGAAGATACAAAACCACTACTCGAAGCAATGAGGTCGAGGAAACTCAATATTTACACCTCAATGAGTTCAAAAGCTAAACAAAAAGTTATATTCTTAGGTGGCTGTTGCCATAAAAAAATAAAAGAACAAACAAAATAGCGAATTCAACTGTCAATAACTCTTAAAGTATTAGGAATAGGCATATAGTGTGTTATATTAAAAATCCTTAGAATTTTGCGTAGAATCGAAAAATCGACTAAAAAATGGGGGCTAGATTTAAAAAAATGTTTCTTTTTGATCTACCCTGTATACTATACAATTTTTTGTTTTTTCCTTTACGTGTGCAAAAACTACATTAAAAACCCTACAATTTTGTTTTTTATTTTTTTTTGTAGCTTAAAAATTAACAAAGTTAAACGGGGGGGAAATTATGGGTGAACACCCTGTACTTGTGGCTTTACGGATATTAGTCAGAACTGGTATAATGGGCCTGTTAAATGGATCTACGCTTTCGTAAAAGCCCAATTTACTTTGAAATTTTTCGGCTATAACTGGGTCAATGCTAGATGCAACGGCCTCATTTGGCTCTTGTGATCCTGGGGGGTTATTATCCCTTTCTAGCTGGTTTACTTCGTTATCATCAGCTTGCCCGTACGTTTGTTGTTGGTGCAGCATACTACCGACTTCCCTTTTTAAGTTTTGAAGTTCGGTGTGTGTTAAATACTGCTTGTTGATAATAACCCGTTTTCTATCTACGATATTCTGTTCAGAAAGGTTTAAATCGGGATGTCTCCGTGTGAACTCGGTGTACAGAGAGTGTCTCCAAGCAGGTAGTGGTTCATCTTGACACTGGTTGACGTAGTAGAACGCACGCATAATATCACTGTTCAATTCTCTTGTCCATTTCATACGCCTTCCAGCTTCTTTCCTACAGGCAGCCCGTCCAACGATAGGCGAGCCAGCAGGTAAAGCGGCGTCTTGTTCTTCGATGCCTTCCTCTGCTTCCACTACTCGTTGGTTTGGTTGGGATGTAATTTCTTGCGCGACAGGGCCCCGCCTCCTCAGTACCCTGCCACCTACGTCCCGCATGCTGTCGTGCCCAGCGTCGGCTCCAGACACGCCCTGGCGATCCCCAGGCAGCGGCATTTTTCCGAGGCTTCTCTGCTTCTCCATTTTCATGGGTGTTCTTTCTCTTTGCGGTTAGGATTGAGGACGGAAAGAGGAAGAGAAAAGGTCCCCGGGGGATTCAGAAAGGATAAATATCGGTAAGGGTCAGGTTTTTATTAAGGTTTTTTGAGTTGATGGATTGAGGTAAACGGGACAGCGGACAGCTGGCGCTCCTGGCAGTACCGATTGCGCGTTTCGGTAGCACTCTAGCCCTGCTAGCTGCAGGGCCGTTGTGGCCAGACAGAATTATTATTATTATTATTATTATTATTATTATTACTATTATTATTATTATTACATGAGTGTTTTCGTCTAAATCCAGCTTGAAAATTAGTCAGTAACTTCCTTTTCTCCACATATTCCTCATTTGATTACTTGCCACAGTTTCTAATAATTTTTCGTATATTGGCACCATATTGATTGGAATGATTGGTATATATTCTTCACACTGCTGAGTTCTGCGTACTTTTTCAATAGGTGCTAAATTCCACTTTTCAGGAAAACAACCTTTTTCCAGACTAGTGTTAATGAGGTCCAAAAATTTGTCGCCAATCACTTCAAATGATTTGAGTGTTCTAACAACTTTTTCTCAATATTAATAATCTTCAATTTTGGGACTTTCTTTTGTGGGACTTTTACTTCGTACTTTCCATCCAGATAATTTTTAACTTCTGATATATTTATTATGTCTTCGGCTTTCTCACAGCTGATAGCAATACCACCATCTCATAAAAATTTTACTATCGATACCTCTGCTTCAATTGGTTAATTGGTGCCTCAACTGCTTTTTTGTTGCTAGACTATCCTGTTGTTTATCTAGTGGTTTTATGACAATAACTTATTCGGCCTTTTTTTTCTTGACTATTTCATTGCTGCTTTACTTCTTCCATTAAAATGATTAGGCTTGGTATTCTTTTTATCACTGTTTTGCAATCATTACAACAAAAAATCAGTGTGCTTTTCGGTAGGGGCATACATCTTGTTTCGGGCCTGGATAATCCAGCACACTGCACGTGGACTTTTTGTGCGCAAACATCACATTTATAGTAGTCCTCATTTATAATATTGTTGCACCTAAGACATATGTCTTCATTTCCCCATGTTTTTAGGATTTACATCATCTTATTATTATACGACGAATCACTTGTTTTTGCAATTTTTTTATGTGAGGTGTTAAAATAAATGCCCACTTTTATTTAAAAACTACTTTCTCAATTTGTTTTTCACTTTTATCACTTAATTTTCGAAATTTATTGCAGACCGCATGTAAACACAACACCACCATAACATTTGTCATCAAGTATATTACATTTAGGAGACGATGACCAGAATAAAACCGTGGGCGTTTTTTGGAATGTGTGTAGTTATATCATTCATTATTCAATAAAATATTTGAATTTTAATAACAAGGTTTCCAAGAGGATGGTTCTCTCAGTTACAAGTCAGATATTTGACCCTTTAGGATTGTTAGGGCCAGTTGCGGTTGTTGCCAAGCTTATTTTGCAACTTCTCTGGCAAAAACACTTATCCTGACTTCCTTCTTATTTCCACAATAAATGGTCAAAATTCTGCAAGGATCTCCAGGTCTTAAATCAAGTCAGCATTCCTCGACATGTTTTAAGTGATAATTGGGCATTTGTACACATCCCTGGTTTTGCAGACGCTTCAGAAAGGGCCTATGGCGGATGTGTTTATTTAGTCAGTTTAACAAGTTCTAGATAATATGTTTCTTCTAGCCTTCTTTTATCCAAATCTCGTGTAGCTCCTGAAACAGACCGACCCTTATGCGAATTAACAAAGAAAAGTTCAAAAATAATGAAATTCACCAACAAAATTGGAATACACTCGGCATTATAAAAAGCTTTAAAAACGCACTTTTTGCAAGCAATTCCCGAGAAGTAGTCAAGCGTTGGAAATATGCGGCACACTTATTTACGTCTCTTTTTAATACATTTTTCTAATGTGTGAGATCGGAATTTTAATGGTCTCTTGTCTCACCCACACATCAAATGGGGACTTTCGCCTATAAAAACGCCGTAGCAGAACGAAATCTTCAGAAATCCACTCGCTTTGCGAAAAGCTTGAGATTGGTTCCATCGTTAAAGAAATCCACTCGCTTTGATAAAAGCTTGAGACTGGTTCCACCTTAACATTTCCACCTATTGTCAATTTATCTCATTTTGGCTAGAGAGTGGTCCGATCCCACCCGCCAAAACTCTTATTCATGTTTTCAAACATTGAGCTTATCAGTAATTTTCCGGAACCTAATTAAATTAAGAACAAATCGTACAATCTAAGACATAGGCGTACCTCGCAGGGGAGTCCAGACGGTTTTTTTTTCAGATAAGTAAATTATTTGGTTTCACTTAAATTCTTTACGATTTAATATTTAGACATCATTTTTAGGGACGGACGAACTTTCAAAACCTCGTGCTTTAGTGTGATCAGATTCTCGTAAATTACGCGGTTTTAATTAGATTTGGGACGGGGAGGTGATTGTGGCCAAATATGTTCAAGTAAATTTAAACTCTCTTATATCCGAATAACAGTTGGGCTAATAGTGTTAAGATTCCAAACTAACCCAAACTACAGGAGGTCGTCACGGCAACTTTGGCTGATAAATACGAAATTAAAATACCAGAAATGAAAAAACCAAAAGTTGTCATTGTCGGGGTGTCTGAAAAGTACTTAACTAATATGGAGTCCTTCATTGACATAATTAAAAGTAAGATGCCGCAAACTGAAGAACCAGACATGTGTTTTATAAAAAAATATATACCAAAGACAAAAAATTTGTATAATGTGATATTAGAAGTATCAAACAATGCCTATAAAACTCTGATAAACTTGAAAAGAGTTTTTTTCGGCTGGGAAAGCTTCCCTGTTTATGAATTTGTGAGCGTGCTGAGATGCTTTAAATGTTGGAGGTATGGACATGTCGCTGTAAACTGTGGTCAAGCAAAACCTGTGTGTCCCAGCTGCAGTGGAGAACATGACTCTAAAGACTGCACTGTACTCGCGAAGACATGCACTAACTGTAAATATGCCAAAGATGTATTAAAAGTTACAGATATTGACTACCATCATACAGTATTTGATAGGAGGTGCAGATGTTACCAACGAGAAATGGAAAAGGCTAAAAATAAAATTAGATATGAGTAGCAATCAGCGAAATGCGAAAAGGAATTGTTGTGTTTATATTTAAATGTTGCAGGCTTGAGCAATAAAATGGTAGAAATTAGTAATTTGTTTAACGAAAAAAAACCCCTAATTGTATGTCTGACTGAAACCCATATTACGGAGGAATTTCTTGATAATGAAATATCAGTTGAAGGATATAGCCATTTTGTATGTTTCTCCCATAGCCGTCATACTGGAGGTGCTATAATTTACGTGAAAAATCATATACCCGCAGGTGTTATAAGGTGTGAAGCAAGCCTGGGAGCCTATTGGTCTGTGCTGGTGAAAGTTAAATTGAGAAATCAACACGTTGTAATTGGCACTGTATACAGGTCGCCTAGTAGTATTCCAGAAACATTCTTGACTTTCATGGGAGACTTGCTCAATGATCCTATTGTAACCTCAAATAGTGCGGTAATAACTGGAGATTTTAACATAAACTGGAATAATGATACTGCTACTAAAAGAAAACTAGAGGAAATCGGTTATGATGCAGGTTTTAGGCAGGTAGTCAGGGATGACACTCGAGTGACCTTGAACAGTACTTCGCTTATAGATCTTATATTTACCAACGAGTGCGACTTAAGAGAGGCCCCAAGGATATTCTCACAAATCTCAGACCACATGACTATTGGATTTTTTCTGAAAAAACAAATCGATACAAACCACTGCAAAGATAAAAATATTCGGAATTTAAGCACGGAAAACATGGATAGAATAAAATTTGAACTTATAGGGAAAGATTGGGACTATACCAGTACTAATGTGGATGATCTATATACAAACTTTTTGAGCAATATCGTTGGAGCAGTGAATAAAGTTGCTCCTGTCAAATGCATAAGCGTGGGTCCAAACCCTTGGTTCACAAAAAGCATTAAAAGTGCACAAAAAGAAAGAGATGCAGCGTATAGAAAATTTAATTTAACGAAATCGGAAGCTGATTGGACAGAATATAAAAATAAGCGTAATAGAGTAGTTGCAGTCATCAAGAGTGAAAAACATACATTTTATGAAGAAAATATAGACAGATGTAAAGGAAATAGTAAACAAATGTGGAGAACTTTGAAGGAACTGGTTGGAAATAAGAATCTCCAAGACAGTTTTGAGAATGTTAAATTTCCACAAGATGTGGGTAAGCTGGAAGAAAATTTTAACAATTTTTATGCACAGAGTATAGTAGAAATAGCACAAAGTATTCCATGCCAATCGCAGAACTTTAATTTTTCTGATGAACACAAAGATGAAAGCAACTTTGATAGGTTTAGTGAAATAAATCTCTCTCAATTAAAAAGTATAGTGATGCAATTGAAAAATAAGTCAACATCCGATGAAGTATGTAACATAAAGTTTCTAAAAAGTGTCTTTGAACAGGTCGGGTATCCGTTGCTCAATTTAATTAACACTTCATTATCAACGGGTCGGGTCCCACGTGATGCTAAAGTGAGCGTAATTGTACCAATCCCCAAAGCACCAAACCCAACGAAGCCGGAAGAATTTAGGCCTATAAACTTGCTCCCAGTGGTTGATAAAATTTTAGAAACAGTTGTGTGCAAGCAGCTGCGTATCTATTTTGAGGAACAAAACTATATATTCCCGGGGCAGTCCGGTTTTCGAGCAAATCATTCGTGTGAATCTTCACTGCAATATGTTTGTACAAAGTGGCGTCAGGACATTGGTGAGGGCAATGTTACTATCAGTGTTTTTATAGACCTTAAACGTGCGTTCGAGACGATTAATCGCGAAGATCTTATAAAAAAGTTACACAGCTATGGGGTGTCTTCGCTGGCAGCGAAGTGGCTCAAGGATTACTTAAGTGAAAGGTATCATAAAACAAAAGTAAAAGGCGTTATTTCGGCTCCAGCTAAGAATGACATAGGTGTCCCCCAAGGAAGCGTATTGGGCCCACTACTGTTTATTATTTACATAAACGACCTTCACAAAGTTCTTAAAAAATCATTTCTTAGCCTGTTCGCGGACGATACGCTTCTTTCAGTCACCGGTAAAGATTTCAACCAAATTGTTAAGGATGTTAACTCTGAATTATCCGTATTGTATAACTGGCTTTGTGTAAATAAATTAAAATTGAATTCTGAAAAAACTAAATATATGGTGCTTGGTACCAAACATCACTGTAAATCGTTTCTTGATAAAAATTATGATATTTCAATTAATTCTGTTAAGATTGGCATGGTACTCCAAATGAAATATTTAGGCGTTGTTTTAGATCCTCAATTGACATTTTCAGCCCATGTCGATTTTGTTTGCAGAAAGCTAGGTAAAAAGATTGGTTTCTTTCGTAGAATATCTGTAAACTTAAGTTTGTGGACCAAGCTATTAATTTATAATACAATTGTGTATCCACATTTCAATTATTGTAATTCATTGTTTCTGGCCTGTAGTAAAGAGGAAATTAATAGATTGCAGTTGATGCAGAATAAAGTAATGCGAATTGTTTTAGGCTGTAATAGGTACACCCCCATTCGGGTTATGCTGAGTGCTTTGAATTGGCTTAGCATAGGGCAGAGCATTGATGTGTCGAATATAGTTCTTATCTATAAAATAAAGAATAACTTAATGCCACCATACCTTAAAAGTTATCTGATTCCGAGATCTGAACAGTATTGCTATAACATACGTTCTAAAGAAAATTTTGAAATCCATTTTGAAAGAAGCACATATATGCAAAAGCATTTATTCAGTAATGGTGTTCGACTTTTCAATGCTCTCCCAATAGAACTTAAAACAATTGATAGCCTAAAGTTGTTCATAAGACGAATTAAAAAACATTACGTAGAGAGATAGTGTGTATATTTTAAACTTAGTGTGTATATTTTAATCTGAGTGTGTAAAATTTAGTTGGATGTACATAATATGTATATAACAGAGAAAAAATCTTATGTTAGATTTGTTTTGTTACTTAAATGTTTTGTAGTAGCCAAGTGCTAAATAAATCCTACTATACTATACTATTCTTAAAGAAGGGTACAATAGTCCTACGGGACGCGAAAAGAGCCTGCGGGACACGAAAAGAGCCTACGAAACAACCCCCCAAAAGAACCTCGTGACGTAATTCCGTGGGGGTATGTAAAAAAATTTAAGTATATTATATACGTCTTGGTCAGATCTTATCCGCTACGCTCTCAACTTGTTACTAATTTTCTTTACTATGTGCATGTGTACGAGGTGGTATGCATATATTTTCCGTATGAATAAGGTGAATGTATCGAGCGTGGAGCACAGTATAAGGGCACATACTTTGGGTGTGTTATTTTTTTATTAAGCGGTCACGTTTTACTTCTTGGTTCGGGGACCTGATTGAAATATCGTAACTTAATGCTCGTAAATATATGTTTCTTTCTTATGTACATGTTTCCTTTAATAGATAAATTCAATTCATGTTGTATTCAAATTTTGTATATATTAAAGGTTATTTTCTATAAATTAATACTGCATTTTCATTAAACTGTACAAGTAAAGAAAAATAGAAATATAAATAATGGTCATTTGTGTTTTATTGCCAGTATTGACTGGTCACTTAAAAATTGTAATTATTCGAGATAATCCTTTCACAAACATCTACTTTAGAATCTACTACAAAACAACGTCAAATCATTAACCATTGTTACGATCACGTCCACAGAACCTTTACCTTTAGGTACAACGAATGTGCTTTGGGTCAGGGGCGTTTCACTCCCCTATGCGGAGCTGTGCTTACCTGCAAGCTCGTTGAAAGGGTAAATCTTTGTTGTATTAAGGGATACCCAAGTCGCTGGAAAACCTTTGAAGCAAACAGGATAACTCAGGTTCAGAATATGTCAAAGCCTTGTGACTGGTTTCATGTTAAATCAGATGAGAATCCAGCGTTTTGCCTCTAGAGGCATCTCTACCGAATCGTTGCTCAATTTTAATTTATGGTGGAAGGGTCCCACCAGACTTTTTTCTAACTTTCATGTCGATGATCCAAAGGTAATTGAAGTACCTGAAGACTTACCTGAACAAAGGGTAATAAGCCATTCCGCATGCGTTCGAGTAGTCCCTGAAATTGACTTTAACAAATATTCGTCTATAATAAAATTGCAAAGAGTTAGGGCATATTGTGTGAGATTTATTCAACGACTAAATAATCAAAAATTGTCTGTTAGACCTTTGACCTCTGAAGAACTTAATGAGGCTCTCCACAAATTAGTTAAAATATCTCAAGTCAATCATTTCCGAAAGATTACAATCTACTAAATAACAAACGATCATTGAGTAATTCGAGTAATTTGCTATGTTTAAAACCGTATTGTGATAAAATTGGTTTAATAAGAGTTGGTGGTAGAACGCAAATTTACCGGATGAGCAGAAACATCTTGCTTTATTACATAGTAAGCATCCTTTAACTACCCTAATTATGAAACATTTACATGTAAAGCTCTTGCATTGTGGGACTCAGCAACTTTTATATGCAACTTAAAGGGTTGCGTTATTTGTTTTAAATCAGATCCAACTACCGTTAGTTATTCGATGGGTAATCTTCCCGACTACCGTGTCTCTAGTTATCAACCAGTAATTTTTTTTTGATGATGACATACACATCGTTTCTTTTCTTGAAGTGCATGGAATAATCGGCCTTTTTTATATTCGCGGCAGGTTTTTTTAATATATGTATGGATAAAAGGAAACTGTATAAAATAAAGTACGTCGATATTCCAATGTTCAATAAAATTTTTAGATTGGTGGTCCAATATGGACTGCTCCAATGCACTCGCCAGAGTTTGTGAAGGAAGTTCTAAATTCAGCTTCTACAAATTTAGGAACCTATAGAAGGATACAAGGAGTTCTTAGTGTAATCTTGGAAGAATTAATTGATGTACCATTGTATTACACTCTGGAACGTCTGGCTAGTACTATCCGAGTTGAGACCCCATCTATGATGGCTATAAGGTAATCATTAATCAGTTTAAACTGTGTGTATGTTCAAGTTTTTCAGGGTTTATTGTGGACATAATTATTTCACATTAATCAACATAAAGTGTGCCATATACATTTCAGGGTTGCCACAAAATACTGATCAGCTTGCTTCAGCTTTATCAGAACTGTTCCGAGCGGCAGAAACAACTCATTCTGACCCAATATTATGAATTCTCTAACCGTAACGCCTGAATTTAACACGTCTGCGCAGACGATTGGACAAGTCAGATTGATAATATTTGTGTAAAAGCCTAACAAATCATATTTTGCTTTATCAAAAATGACGGAAATATTAAACATGAATCCTTGATTAGTTTATACTACTCTTTGTTTTATAGTGATTTAACGTAACTATATTATAATTTGGGTTAGTTTGTATATCTCGAGAGATGTATTCTTTTTGTAGTGTATCAGGAAAACACTCGGTATTTCATAAATTAGATCGTGAAGGCAACCCGACTAGCCTGAGGTCTAGACGAAGGTTATTTACATTACCTATTACACGTAATATTATTGTTTAACTTCAATGAACGAGATACTCGACACGGGTGACAAAGCTAAGTCAACGTTGTTGAATTGGCATTGTTATTGTAACATTATATTTATAATACGAACCTACACCAACCCGGGATATATAGAGAGAAGAGAAGACTGAGTGACGCATTGATATGCGTACGTAGATTATAACAATATACATTATGTCGCGTTACTATCATATATTCTTTGCTAAAATTAATACAGAACTCTATAGTTACCTGGAGTTTTATTCAATAAATAAAAGGAGTTCTACATTTTGATATATAGTTTAAAGGCAACCGCTGTAGGAAACAAAATTTTTGTTCATCCTGCATGTGTATGCTAAGGAGTCTTACATATTAAGAGGCCTGTGCACCAGACCGCATGGTCGATTTCCAGATTTGCGTCTATCCGACGCAGGGAGACGCGGTTTGTCGTATGTGGCAACGGTGTCATCAGAACGCTTTTGATCTTCACCAAACATGCAGTAAAGCAGGTGATAGAGGAGCGAAGGAAGAGAGTATGAAATATAATTTGATTTTGGAAGAGGATGGTGTTCCAGGGCCGGGTTTAATTGGTTTTTTTATTTAATAAATAAAGCGCGAATTTTGTAGGGATTTTTATTGGTATGGCGGAAATATTGATGGATAGAAAATAGTGTTTTTCAAGTAAACACAAGGTAACACGGCGAAAATGTCAGTAAATCATAAACTAGGTACTTTGATGAATACCATATTTTTGGAAATCTTCTATTTTAATTTTAGATATTAGAATGTATGTAATTTACTAAAAGTCAAAAACACTACCTGATATAATTAAGAATAAAAGTTAATATTTTTACTAAATAAACATTTTAATTCCGTATAATCTTTTGTGGGTGTTTTAATTAAGATTTTATTGGTCTCCATTTTCTAACTGCTAATCTAATTTCTATCTTTTTAAAGATGTTGTTTTTTACTCGAAATTTCTATCGTATCAACGGAGTTAGCGACTGCCAAAAAAACTAGAAACTTAAATTTTAAAAAATGCCTTTTACTCCAGAAATGCTATCGTAATTCACATTGTACGATCGTTTTCCCCATGCCCCGTCTGTAACAACAGTTATATACGGTGTTCCATTTACGTTAATGTCCCCAGTATTTCCAGCCATATTGTCATTAGTGGCATATTTAGGATGGAAGCAAGTACATTTACTTAGGAGTAACCAATGCCAGTAGATATTGATCCCAAAACAAAAGAAGAATTGACATTTATTTTATTGTCAGATTCATTATCTGATGTTAGAGTTGTAACGCAGTGGCACATTTCGTATCTTAAATAAAATGTACTGAAAAGGCCGTTTCTTTCCAACTTCATATTAATTGTGAGCAGTCAAGTGATTCATGTTTTTCCCCATTCAGTATTTGCTTGAACAGGTGTTTAACATTAACTATGCGTCTTCCTTTAACTTCATTTTCCTAAAAATAAAGTCGAGAATTTTCAGAATTATTATCACTGTTTACTTTTCATTTATATTCATAGTACAAAATTAACATATTACTTACTGTTCAGTTATCCCCAGTAATGGAGTAGTTTTCAATTTCTATATTGTCATCATCAATTGGTGAGATATTTCTGAAAGATGGTAATGGAGACGTTTATAGCAAGATATGTTTGTTATGTATTATTATTATTATCAATATAATGTCATAATATCCTATTATGATATATACTCAACTTTCAGGTGTATAAATGAAACTCATTTCAGGCGTCATGGGCTTATCAGGGGAGATAATACATGCACTGATTTTCTAGATCTAAAGAGTTAATAAATATTTAAGACATTTGGGTCAAATTTAGTTTAGCCGAAACCAGTTACAAACAAAATCGTTGTATAGAATGATTCTACACATGAATACTATCGTAACATATTTTCCTGTGGAAATGCTTCATTTACTTTCCTGCGGTCCTGCAGGAAAAAAATAGTTACGCTAGTATTAATGTCTAGAATCATTGTACAGAACAATTTTTTTGTAACTGATTTCGGCTGTTCTAAAGTCCAACATTTTCAGCTTTTTTAAACTCAAACTCATCCAACACCAAACAACAGACCTCCTTTTTTGTGGGCGGCTTCGGCGCATTAAATGAGACTCAAAACGAAAACTATGAGCCAAACCAGACAGTTTTTTTTTCTGGAAATTCCGCAGGGAAAAAAATATGTTACGTTAGTATTCATGTATAGAATCATTCTATAAAACTGATTTAGGCTAAACGAAAATTGAGCCAAACATTTTTTTAGGCTTTTGGGGTTATTTTGAGTTTGTGAGAAAACATTTATAAATATACCCCTAAGGGAAAAGTTATCCATTTTTACCTTTTCGATACCTTGCAAGAAAGCTGAAATACAAGGGGTGCCCGAAAATGCATCATTTTCAAAAACCCCCTATACAGTATGTCCAAAAAAGTATGCTACATATGGGAAACTTCTTTATTATTGGTTTCTCAGAAAATTTTATTCTTGATAAAAGTTGGTGCTTGCCCTAAAACAGTAAATGAGTATTTCAAAGTTTATATACTGCTTTTAGTGCGGGAGCAAATGTCATTTTCCGAAATTGCGTCAAGAGTAAAGTACCTTAACTTATAAAGATCCAGCAAAATCTGTAACAGTTCGATTTTGCCAATTTTAAAATTTCATTTATATGCCGCATTTAGGAAAAAAATGATGCTGTATTTTGCACGCATCGGTTTATTAATTCTAAATTTATTAATTTGATTTGCTTGAAAATGCTGTTTTTCCTAATATGAATTAACTATATTTTAGGTATAGATTAGTTATATATTCGTATTAGTTTTTAGAATCCGTTGTGATTATCTATTTTAGTTGATAAGCGATGTATGTACAGGGTGTCCCAAATTCGAGCCTCATCATTGGGATCTCGGAAACTAGAAGAGATACGAGGTTGGTTAAATGGTGGCAAAGTTGCGCAGTTTGATGTTGATCAAAATGCCGCCTTACAAGTTTGAAAATTCCGAATGCTTCCGAAGATTTTTGGAAAAAACCGAATATTCGCGATTTCGTTTTAATTTTTTTATGATTCTATTTGAATAGATATAACAAAATAAATTTCACATTTTCATTGCTACTTTTTCTGTTCTTCAAGATGGTGTTATCAGATTTTCCAACCGACGTTTCGTCTTTGAGCTGCCATCATCAACTTTGTTTTTTTAAATACGGCACTGGATTTTTTATTACGGATTTTAAGAGCTTCTAAGATTCCAAAACCAATGATGTATCGCACTTATTCGAAAAATTCATATTAGCGACATTTTCCATAAGAACTCATGTGTTAGAGAGAGACAGAAAATATATTTTTAAAAGGATTAAAAGCAAAAACTTATTTTTACGCATTAACGCTTTGCATAAAGAAAGCTTAAAAACTAACATAAGAAGTTATTAATAAATAATATAATTATTAAAGTGTCAACCCTCAAACCATAGGCTCTAGGCTAGGCTATAATTTTAGCAATTTACCCAAGTAAATAGTTGTGTGGGATTAGATTTGGAACATATAATAATTTTCACATTTTCATTGTTGTATCGCACTTTTTTGAAAAAATCATTTTAATAATTTCCTGGTAAGATCTTACCAAAAATCTGTTTTCTGTCTCTCTCTAACACATGAGTTTTTATGAAAAATGCCATTAATATGAATTTTTCGATTAAGTGCGATACATCATTGATTCTGGGACCTTAAAAGCTCGTAAAGTCCGTAATAAAAAATCCAGGGCCGTATTTAAAAAAACAAAGTTGATGATGGCAGCTCAAAGACGAAACGTCGGTTTGAAAATCTGATAACACCATCTTGTAGAAAAGAAAAAGTAACAATGAGAATGTGAAATTTATTTTGTTATATCTATTCAAATAAAGTCATAAAAAAATAAAAATGAAATCGCGAATATTCGGTTTTTTCCAAAAATCTTCGGAAGCGTTCGGAATTTTTAAACGTGTAAGGTGGCATTTTGATCAGCATCAAATTGCGCAACTTTGCCTCCATTTAACCGATCTCGTATCTCTTCTAGTTCCCGAGATCCCAATGATGAGGCTCGAATTTGGGACACCCTGTACCTTATTATTAAGTTCACTTGGCTTGATTTGCATTATATTATCGTAAACAGCCAGCGAGTCGATATACATTTCTAAAGAATTCTGTTAGCCTGCAAATACGCTGCATTTGACTTATTGAACCATAATTTAATTTCAGTTTGAATATTCTATTACCTTTTGAGAACCCTAGGTTGATGTTCCGGAGATCGTTTTTGGACCTCTGCTTTAAATATATTTCTCGTTTTGTACGGCCGACTAGTTTTTGTGTGGTTCATGCCAAATAATAGGAATGGGCTAGGTATCGCGCGTTTTTCACTCTCGATTTAGATTTTTGAAGGTTTATTATTTCTGTCAGAGCATTTCCTAGCCTTTCTGGAAGAATGTAATTTTAGCTCACTATTCGTGGCTTCCGCCGTCATTTATCATGATAATAAGCGATAATTAAGGCGTCTATTTTCTTAGAATTATTCCTTGTATCGAATCACTCGTCAAGTTTTCAGCCCATTACTACTTGTGTCGCCGTATTTAATTTAAGGAAAATTGACGGAAGACGGAACGAGGTCTTTTCTAGTTTGCTCGCCTGGGGAACGTTTGCCAGTATAGCGAGAAACTGCACGTTTTAAGTATTGTGGTATAATACAACCCCTTTTGGTAGGGGATTTGCTGTGTGGTTTCTGTTTGTGTTTTAACACGACCGATTTTTCGGGCTCTACAAGCTGTACTAGGTAAGCATTTTCTCTGGATTCCTTTTTCTGTGGCCTATGAAGCACGTGACCGCCAATTTGCCAATTTTTTTTTATTTCCATTATTTATAGCGGCTTCCACGTTCGTCCCATAAGACCGAGACCGTCGAATCTCCTCTAATACACCCTCAAGTCCGAGTGAGGTAAATATCGCTACCATTTTTGCATAAATTAATGAAATTGATTGCTTATCTACCTTTTATTTTTTTTTGTGCACATAACGCCATTTGCTTTTCCCATGTGTTATCTTATCTACTCCATTTTATCCGATCCGAATTTTTATTTTAATGCAACTTTAATTTTGATCATATGGGGAAGTTTATATATTCTTTTAGGGGTGATTCATATCTATCTTTTTATATTCAAGTTATCTGAACCTTAATATCTCTTTTATTTGCTTTATTGCACTGCAAGTCCATGGTTTTTAAATTTGTTTTATAAAGGAGATGTATTTATGCAAAGAGGGAGGGGGTCTATGATTTTTATTAAAGTAAGGGGGCTTCATTTAATGCGTACTGGATTATTTCAGGGTTCTTCTGCTGGGCCAGAAATTTACTTGATGAACCAATTTCTTCTGCTGGGTCAGAACTTCTTCTGCTGGGCCAGAACTTCTTCTGCTGGGCCAGAACTTCTTCTGCTGGGCCAGAACTTCTTCTGCTGGGCCAGAACTTCTTCTGCGGGGCCAGAACTTCTTCTGCTGGGCCAGGTTTACTTGATGAACCAATTTCTTCTGCTGGGCTAGAACTTTAATTAAAGAACTGCAACTTGTTCTTTGAAAGGCCGGAAGCAGGTCCACAACCTTTTTTTCCCTGGAAGGCTGACGAAGGGCCTTAACTTGTGGTTCGCGAACTAGAGGCCATCGACAGAGTTCGACGACGGGATTTGGGTATAAGTTTGGTGTCTTATGTTTAATCTTCATTTTCTTTTATTGATATAAATCAAACATTGAATTGAGGTAGCTCATTGATTTTAATTAATTTAATTTACATTTATTCACTGGTTTATCGGACCAGTTAATCTAATTGCTTTGAGTTGTTTTCTCATTTTAAAAGTCAAGCGCTGGATAACTTCATTCTTTTCATTCATTAGTCGGCAGATATAACTGCTCTGAATTTTATTTTTTTATCATATGAATCAAGCTAACCATAGTTTTAATCTGATCTGGTGCTTTTATTAACTTCTCAAGTTTTTTTTTTTGATCTAATCATTGTGTCCGCTCATTGCGGCATATTATCACCATCAGTGCAGCTATTAGCGCATGCATACCTAGTTGTAAGAAGCTTAGTCTGCGCCAAGTGATCACTTTGATAAGTCGTTTAGTGCATTTAGTGATAAGGCATATAGAACCGAGGTTTTCCAACTGAATTGGTCTCTGTACGTACAATCTTCATATTGTACTCTGTTTATTTCATTAATTACTTTAAGTCATTTAACATTCTTTTGTCTACTCAACCACATTTTTAATATAACCATTTTCTCCAGATAGATTGTTGCTGTGTTTGCAAAAAAAGGGATTTAGTAGCAAATATAGTGTTCATTAAATTTTTAGATTGTGTTTTCTTGATAGGTTAAGTTGGTTGATTATAGTGCCATAATTATTCTAATTTTTTTTGATAGTTCGAAATTAAGAACCGGTTAATTTTATGAGCGAATCTAGCCACTCGGTACAACACCTGCCGAGCTTTTTCCGTTTAGCTGGCTAGAACGGGTGGCGCTCAAACGA
>MU186255.1:12325-48960 GCA_016904865.1 Pissodes strobi | reverse complement strand
AAATTTCAATAGGCTAGATTTTATGGAGATCATCGAGATCCACAGCGAACTGCTTATAAACAACTATTGCCTTAACACTCAGGTTAATGTCAACAGGTCCTACATTCCATTACACAGGAGGCTTCTTGATTGAATTTACTTCGTGTCCATACATCTATGAGGGGAGGAAGGAAACTTGATCAAGTACTTTCATTTTCAAAAAAATTTCCAATTTTTACTACGGGAATGAATTTAATTTTATTTTCTATTCGTTCGAGTTGAGTTAGCCCAGGCTAATGTCATCTCTCTTTCTTTTCTTTTTCTACCCTATCGAATTGAGTTAGCTCAGGCTAATGTGATCTCCTTCCCTTTCTTTTCATCCGTTCAAGTTGAGTTAATTCAGGCTAATGCCATCCCTAAGTTAGTCCTCTATGAGTTGAGTTAGCTTAGGTTAATGTCATCTCTTAAGTTAGTCCTCTATTTTCACTTGATTAAGTACTTTCTTATGTATATGTCCGGGTTCATAGCGTCCTACGCCTTCCGGTTCCCAGCTTCCAACCTCTTCTATCCTCCCAGTTTCCTGGTCTTAGATTTCTTTTCGACATTGCTCTTTGAATGCCGCTTATCCAGGTAACTTTTAGTCTTCCTCGTTTCCTCCTTTCTGTTGGTATCCATTGAAATGCGAGTTTTGGAATTCTTTGTTCTGGCATTCTCTCTACATGTCCGTACCAGATTAACTGTTTTTGTTGAATGTCCTCTATTATTGTTTTTTCTACCTTTACCATTTCCCTTATTCTTTCATTTCTTATTCTAACCATTCTCGATACTCTAGTTGATATTCGCCAGAAATCCATCTCGAGAGCTAATAGTTTTTGTTCAAGGCTCTTTATTAACTGCCAGGTTTCACTTCCAACACTGTGGAGTAGATATAGCGTTTATTTTCAAAATAGATGTTTTTTGACTATATTATCGAGTTTAGGTATCTAATTGTTGTTTTTTATTTTCCTTTCTCTATTTCCTTTTGTGTTCTACCATCTGCTGTTATTTTTGTTCCCAAATAAATCTATTCATCACAGGCATCAATTTCTACACCATTATTTAATACCAGCTTTTCTTTCTCTTCGCCAATGCACATATATTTAGTCTAGTTTTCATATTCTTCGAAGTTTCCTTGACATAAATTCTAGATCTTCTTTATCCTGTGTTATGATTATCTGGTCATCAGCAAAGTGAAGTGTGTAGAGTGTTACGTCATCCCTGAGCTGTATTCCCATTCCTTGGCATGATCTTCTCCATCTCTTTAGTGCTTCGTTGAGATAAATTTTAAATAGTGTTGGGGATAAACAGCAGCTCTCTTTAAGGCCTTTTGTCACTGGGAATGTTGGCGAAACAGTGTTTCGCAACTTTATTCTAGAGTATGACTCTTCATATAACTGTTTAATTGCACTTATTGCTGTGCTATTGATTGGTGATATCTCTAATGCCTGCCATAATTTTCTTATCGGGACAGTAGATACAAATAGTAGATGAACTTCTGCTGCCTTTTTCTCATTTACTTGATTAATACTAAACATGTTATCTACACCCGACCTTCCAGCTCTAAAGCCTGATTGTTGTTCTATATCATCTGGATCAAACTCATTTTCAATTATGCTTCTTAATATTTTACCATACACTTTACTGAAGGTACTGGTCACTGAAATACATCTATTGTTTTTGCACTCATTTTTGTTTCCTTTTTTGTGGATTGGTTGATCCAAGTCTCTTTCCAAATTTCCGGTATTGGTTCTCCATTTATGAACATTTCAAACAGATATCGTAGCATTTTTATTAGTTTTTAGTGTCATTTTTAGGAGCTCTGCTGGGATGCCTTCAGGTCCTGCAGCTTTCCTATTTTTCATTGACTTTATCGCGTTCCAAACCATCTCTTCACTAATTTCTATATGTTGGCTTGTGTCAAGTGTTGTTGTCTATTTGCGTTTAGCTCTTGTGCGTAATGTTTTCGCTATTCCTCCAATTTAATTGCGTTTAACTTAACTTTGTTGGAGCTTTCAGTTCTTAACGATTTTATTAATTTCCATGACAGATTATATTTAGCTTCCTCCAATTTTTCTTCTTGTGGTTCTGTGTTCTTTTGTTCTATACCTACTATATTTAATTAACGTGGGCCTTTATCAAGTAATGATCTGATCCACAATCTGCTCCTCTATGCGCTTGTCTCTCGGACTTTCCATTTGGTATTCTATTTGATAATCACATAGTCTATTATAGATTGTAAGCCTCTAGTTTCTTGGTGCCATGCGTATTTGTGTATCTCTTTGTGTGAGTAAAATCCATTTAAAATTCGTAGTTGTTGTTGTTCACATAACTGTATTAGTCTCCAAAGACTTTATCATTTAGCGTTCTTCCTGGACAGGCATTTAGGTCGCCCATAAGAATAAATTCCCGTTGATCACGTATGTCTTCGAGTTGTGCATAAAACTGGTCTTTTTCTAAGACCGTGGCGTCTTCGTTTGGAGGATATATACCAATAAGTGTTGTTCTGTGTTCCCTCAGAATAAGATTGGCGGTCACTATTCTTTCACTTACAGCTTCCCAATCCGACAGTTTGCTTTGTAGCTTTTTGTTGATCAATAAGGACGCTCCCTTGCACGCTCTGTTGCTTCTAGGTATTTCACTATAAATATGGATATACTCTCCTACATATTCGATGCCGTTTCCTTTCTTTTTAGTTTCTGTAAGAGCAGCAATATCGACTTTTCCTTGATTTATAATTTTTTCGACCTCCTCTAATTTTCCACTTAGTCCTTGAATGTTCCATGTCCCAAAAATCATTCCCTTATTTCGATGCAGTCGTCGCCCTGAAGTTCCGTCTAGGTTCCGAGGCTGATTGCTGGACGTTTTTGTTGGTTTAGGTTTTTTCTAAAGATTGGGGAGCAGACCATTGCTTCAACCTACAGTCCTGGAGGACCGGGTAAATTTTGATCAAGGTTTGCTCCCTCTAGCCTTTGATGAGCCAACATCTAACTACAAGGCAGCAGTTTACCGTATCCTGATCCTGGTAGGAGCTCCTACAGGGTGCTAGTACCTTCTTCCTTTCCATTCTCTTAAGATGTGACGTACAGTTTGTGAAATTTAAATGTAACTGTTGTCGATTTGTGTTGTTCGTTTGTCTTCATGGATATGTCCTCTTCCATTGACAAGTAAGTGAAAGAAGTCCACCATTTTCCTTGCTTTTTGCTTATAAAAAATCACAAAAATTCATCATTCTTAATTTACCAGATGAAAGATAGTATAGCCATGATCAATTTATACATTGAAAACTGGTGAAGAAAATAGCAATATTCAAGTTGGAAATTAGTTTGGAGTATGAACTGTTTTAAACTTCTTAATATAAATAGGGAATTTATTATGCCTAACGGTCCTGTTAAATTTTTATTCATGTGTGTTTCACATTGTCTTACAATTGAAAAGTAATGCCTTGAGACAGTTATATTATAATATGCTACTTCAAGTATTTGAAGTTTATTTTAACAATATTTTTAGGGTGGGCCCAGAAAAAATGTCAAAAAGTCACAAGCGTCAGGGAAAAAGGAAACGATTGACAGACGATTCTGATAGTATAGAATAAAATTGGTTGATAGATTTTGTATTGTTATTATTTATCGAGTCTGACCACGCAAATGTTGACTTAAATCTAATTTTTGTTATTACCAGTTATTTCAAAAAAGTAAATAAATAATACATTGTAAGATATTGAAATTTTCTTTTTACAATCCTACCGCAGTTGTTTGAGTGAATTACTGTTTAGATTTAGAACGCTCATTAATGTGTATCGATATACCTATTAATAACCTGCCAGGCAATGTTTGCCAGTATTTTGATTGCCGGGTCAGTAAACGAAATTGTAAGCGTCGATTTCGATTTCCGTATAAAGATAAATGAATTTGCAAGGAGTGGATTATGAATTGTGGTAAGTATTTCAGTATTCTGTAATGTTGCTTAATTGTTGTTGGATAATTATCATATTTATCTAAGAAATAAAATAATTGCACGCGATTTTGTAGCAGGTATAAGTATATACCCTGTATATCGACAGGATATTGTCATTGCTAAATATTATAATAACATATTTCATAAACTGTATATTCTGGTGGCACGTACATAAGGGCTCGATCCCATTTTCTCGTCGCAAAAGCAGGCAAAATTTCGGCTAAACTCAGGGAGGACAGTAAATCATTAAATTCTCTTCAAATAAAGCATTGCTCTAATTTGTGTATTATATAATCAATATATAAGTAAAGATTGCAAGTTTAAATGCAATCAAAATTCACGCAATACGAAATCTCATTAACTCATAAAACCAAGGGATTACTGATAAAAATAAAACAGACTTATCTTTCTATTACCTCGAGGGCCAGCTAATAGACGAAAGTTGTAAATCTTTTGCCAAGAAAACATCTGGCACTGATACGACAAATACCGTTAGAGCAATAATTCGTAGACAGAATGACTACAGCTATAATAGGGTTTTTTACGAAAAGAATAGCACAGCTGATTTAAAGCAAGTGCATAGTTACTAGTTAGATTTATTTATTTAATTTAAAATTGATCAGAGATTTACCATAAAAGGTTTTCTGGTTTATATCAAATTGATCAGGTTAAGGTGAGACAGAATAATATGTAAACTAAGTAAAACTTGCCATACAAAATAAACGAGCGCAGCTCTTGGGGATAAAATAATCATAATTTATTTATGCCAAGATAATAATCATAATCATAGTTTATTGGTGCGACAATTGTCATAATAATGATGGTATACCAAAGAAGGGGCGCAGCTCTTGGTAATACCGTATATCCAAGATAATCATAATCATACTTTATTATTGGTGCGACAATAGTCTTATTAATAATGGTATAAGAAGAAGCGCAGCTCTTGGTAATGCCGTATATCTAAGATAATTCTAAAAATCATAATTTATTTATGCCAAGATCCTCATAATATCATAATTTATTTATTCCAACATAATCATAATACCATCGTAGGCTACAGTCCACCTGATTGGCGCTGGTGACCTTGAAATGCTGAATGGACCTTACATATCCTTATGGAGATTTACAAGTAAAAAATCGCGAATTCTGAGCCAGGCGAACCATTGCTTACCTACTTACCTACCTCTACAATAAATCCATCAATTTCATCCAAATATCTTTAATCCAAACTCCAAAATCGGCTTAATTTTACTAAAACCACAGTCCCACAAAACATGATAATGGGGACATTATTCATATTACTCAATAATGGAAGTTCTCTAATGTTAATAGATTACATAATTATAGAAGATTTACGAGATTTATTGATCTTATAAATAAATATATTTACTAAAACCATAGTTCCTCAGACCATCTAGTGTTATTTCATTGAGAAAAAGAACTGCTGATACTGCATTATCAATATCAAATGTTACTTAATTTCCATATTTATTTTAATATTATATAGAATAAGAAAATAAAACTCCATTGTAAAATATATTCATATAATAAATTAACAGCAACATGTTCAGACAAAGCCCTAACCAAAGGAGAAATCTAAAGTTTGTAAGTTTTTCGTCGTAACTTCGGAAATTTTGAGCATTACTGTCTCCAGCAAAATACTTTGCACCGTATCAATACTGCCAGACGCGTCAACAATTTTCCAGTTGTCGTCTTCCTTCACCAGTTGTGAGAACATTTTAGAAACATTATTTTGCATTGTTTCGTTTTCATATCGTTCTTCGCCAAAACCGCTACGCTTTGCGGCTTCTTCATGACTTAAAGTTAATAAAAATACTAGGTCGGGTTTGGGTAAGCCATTTTCCGGCTGTTTACACCAATTTACATCCATTCCTAAAATAAGACTTCAGTTATAGAAGAGGCTAAAATAAATTTCACTAACTGTACAGGGAGTTCGGTATATATAGGATATAGGTCATTCTCTCATGAGTATGTAGGAGAGGTCAAAATAACACTGTTCATATTTTCATTTTTAGAGATTGTGACAGTTTTATTTCAATAAATGTATGTTTATTTTCGATGATTGAATCTTTGTCCCATGTCCCTACTTAATTGCAAAAAATCCATATATCTGAATAAAATTTTAATCACATCAAAATGAGTAGGTAACCGTTAACTATCAAAATAAAGCTAATAATCGCTCACCTTAAAACATCTACAAATAATAATAAACGCTAAATAAAATGTTATTTTAAAAAGCAGTAGGTAGCTTTCTTACTAAATAGCTTACTAGATAACTATTTAAATTAATTTAATTTCAATGTAAACATTGACTGTTTGTATTTTATTTTATGAATATTTTCTCTATGTTTGGATGCTGAATTTTTAAAATATTCCCTTTTATAATCGAATGTTTGTTTTATGACGTTGATATGTAATTTTATATGATTAGGCTGGTAATAAAAAACAATGCTATTACATATTATCATATTTAAATGAGATTGTCTCGTTATCAACTTTATTTTAGAGTAAACAGGTTTAAGCCTAGCACATCATAGGGAAATTCCCATAATAAATTTGCCTTTCTATATATATTTTTTTTGCTTTTTTACCTTATTAGGAAGCTATAGTGACTTTATGTTTTGACCTAACGAAAGCTTGAAGATCACCAGCTTGCTTTATTTCAAAATTCATCATCACTGTTAAAGTAGGATTAGGAAATACTACTACATTCTTATGTAAGTTTATAACAGCGGAACGTGGTTTTAATAATCATTGTAAATAAATATTAACATAAACAAAAATAAAAGTTTACTATTGCACCCATACTCAGAACGAAATTGTGTTATATATCAAAGTCAGAAGGGTCACTTCATCTCAAATCAACCATCTCATTCTACCCATCTAGTAGCTGAAAAATCCGAAATTTAAGATTTTTCTGAGAAGTAGCTCTTTGTTAATTGATTTTTGAAAATCAAAAAAGTGACCCTTTTTCCTAAACATATAGGTACTAAGAAAAATCGAGATATAAGAGCAACTTACACTAGAGTAGTGATATATCTCATTTAAAAGGTCTTGCAAATACCTTTCGAATGAGGTACCACTCGATATAGATGTTTCAAAAAAAAAAAATTTTTTTCAAGTTTTTCAAAAAAGTTTTTTTTAATTTTTTTCAAAAAAATTAGATTATTTTTATCAATATTTTAGCAAGATATTCACTAAATTTCGAGATGGAGAAATGATGGGTTCATAGTGAAAAAATATTAACAATTTGAAAACAGCAAAATTACAAAACAGTTTTTTTTATTTTAAACACCATTTTTCATTGTTTACCGAGGTGTTTACAAACTTTGGTTAATTGTTTACTTCTTTTCGTGTTTTTAAAGTAAAGCCTAAACAAAAGCCTAACTATCCTACCACCCATCCTCCTCTACATTCCCACCCTCACCTCTCTCTAGAAAAAAATCAACAAGCCCAAAAGTTTCGATGTTTGCTACTTTTTCATGCAGAAACTTGTTGAAATTCCTACTTAACAGGCGCGCCTTAACCATCCACTCCCCTACCTTTTTCTAGAAAAAAAATCAACAAGGCCATAAATTACAATATTTGCTATTTTTTTCAAGCAGAAACTTGTGTTAAAACTTGCTGACACGCGCGCATCTAATTTGGTAAGTAAATCCTTTTCTCTCTCTCTTCCCCCCCCCCCCCCCTCCCCCCCTTCCGACCTTGGTTGTGTTTTCCGCAAGAAAATACCTGCAGTGCTCAGACACTGCAGTCCAATTGCATTTTTCTAATTCTCCCTTCACTGCAGGTATTACCTTGCAGAAAACACAACCAAGGCGGTAGCAAAGAGTATATATAATGTAAAGAGAAGACAGCCGGCGAATTTCCTTTGATCTTTCGTCAGCCGTTTCAATGACCTCGTCCCTTTAACTCGGAGATATCGCGACGTGCCGGATGTAACTTTTTATCAAGGCGGGCGATGTTGACGTCAAGTGAAACAAGATGGCGAATAATCGATTTCATCAGAGCGGGTCGGAATAACGAAAATGAGGTCAAAATTTACTAAATATCTAATACTTTCTGCTAGGATAAAATTTTATATAGAGTGATTTTCATTCAAATTCTTCGAATTTGTTTAAACTTTTGCATTTTTTTTTAAATCTCAGTGCTCAACTTATTTTAGTTAAAAAATGTGATAAAATTCAGTTTTTTAATGTTTCCGGCGAATTTTTATTAAAATTTATTCAGCACGTCTAAAAGCTTTAATTAATCAAATAAGAATTTCGTTCAGTTTAAATTAAAAAGGTGTAATCAATATTTTTCGATTATTTTAAAGGAAAGTTTCATTCAAAACATAGAGGGGATAAACTCTTAGTATGTAGATAAACCAACGAAAAAGTAAATTCTATTCGAATCTCACTTTAAAGCTTCATATTCACTTCCGCAAATTTCGCTTTTTTTTGACAGTTGTTGATTTTTCGCGCGAATGTAAGTTTTGGTCCATAGTCATTGACGCGAAATTTCGTCGGCGAATATTTGCTAAAAAGTTCAAATAGTTTTAACTTTTTTGCGAATTTATGCTTTTAGTGGAATAGGTTTTATAGGTTAGGTCCAAGTACCGGAATATATAAGCATATAAGCAGGTTAGTAATATATTTTTAAGTCTAGAATGGGTTCAATTAATCTCATTCCTGCAACTAAATTGCGAGAATAGCATTTTAAAAATATATATATAATTGTGTTACATATCATAATTAAAGTTTACACACCTAATTTCAATTACACAACATGAATTAAAAAACTAAACCAAACGTCTCCCTAATCAGTTTACCAGTTTACTTTATTCATACAAATACAGTAACTGTTACAATAAATATTTGTTCAGGAGATTATTTATAGTTGATTAGCCTATAGTTTGCCCATACAGATGCTACAGCATCTAGGGGCTGTAATTGTAATTTAATTACAGCCCCTAGATGCTGTAGCATCCGTATGGGCAAACTATAGGCTAATCAACTATAAATAATCAACAACAATGTACCACAAAATATGAACTAATCAATAATTAGTGACATCATATAATATTATAGTACACTCATTCATATCAATGCAATGTATTCTGAAATTGAATGTAGTGGTCAACAATTTAGATTTTGGTTAGTTTTGAAAAAATTTTGATGTTGTTTTTAATATGGATAGGTAACAAATTATAAAGTTTTGAGCCCAGGAACAGGATAGATTTTTTGGAGAATTCGGAATGACGCATTGGAATAACAAGATGATTGTTTGCTTTTATTCTTGTATTATATTCATGTATTATTTTGTTTTTAAATTTCTCATGGCCATGAACATAACAGCACATTATGTGGAAGAATAACGTCCTTATATTAACAATAGATGTGTCGTAAAGTAGATATGTAGGATATAATATATTCTTCCTAAGAATGATCCTCAATATTCTGTTTTGTAACATTTGAAGAGGTTTCAAAGAATTATTATACAAACTGCCCCAGACTAACACTCCATAGCGCAAAATTGATTCAGTCAATGTTTTATATAAGGTAATAAGCATTTGTTTGTTAAGCATTTGTCTCACACTATAAAATTTATGTACCAGATATTTAATTTTTTGTATTATGTATGTTACATGTAAGTCCCACTTTAAATTCTTGTCTATGACAATACCTAAGTATTTAGTATTTGACACTTCATGAATTTTTTCTGTTATATTATCGAATTCGATAAAACTAAATGTCGGTCTGTTTACGTCAGTTTTTGTAAACGCAATATAGTTGGTTTTTTTGACATTCAATGACAATTTGTGTTCATCAAGCCATCTCTTCACCAACTCAATACCACTTTGAGTTTTGCTCCTAACTTCCCGCCATGAGGCACCACCAAACACAATCACAGTATCATCCGCGTATGATACAAATTTCTCATTTACATCAAGTCTGTCAATGCTTTTATATATAAGTTGAAAACAACTGGTCCCAAGACGGTCCCTTGTGGGATTCCGATCTTTATCAAACAAGGATCACTCAGACTGTCCCGTATTTTTAACTGTTGTCTTCTGTCCGACAGGTAGTTCTCAAAGATCCTCAACACGCCGCCCCTGACTCCACTCCGGTCAAGAACAGAGAGGAGCTTGTCATGTGGCACCGTATCAAAATCCCTTGCCAAATCGAGAAAAACTGCCAAGCAGTTCTTATTGCTATCTAAGTTATGTCTTATTTCTTCTGTTAGACTGAACATAGCATCATCAGTACCAATTCCCTCTGAGAATCCAAATTGTGTTGCTGAAAGAAGTTTATTTTCTCCTAAAAAGCTTGTCAGTCTTTCCTTTAAACAATTCTCAAATATTTTTGTAAAGTTTGTAATAACATTAATTGGTCTATAATTACTTATCAGTTTTGGGTTTCCTGCTTTTAAAATTGGAGATGTTATACAAAGCTTAAATTGTTTTGGTACAATCCCTGCCTTAAAAATTGAATTTATTATGTGCTTTAATGGTGTGATTAAGTAAATATGTAGCTTTTTAATTAATCCAGCAGATATTCCGTCATATCCTGGCGAACTATTATTTTTCAAGGAATAGATTTGTTTTATGAGTTCATTGTTAGTAATTGGTTTTAAGAACATTGATTTACTTATTGAACTTAATGGAAAACTATTAACAGGGTCGGGAACACTGTTATACATATCAAGGGCAACATTTGCGAAATAGTTAAATAAATAAATAATTAGTAAAAGGGGTATCATTGTTCATTATTATTTAATTTGGTATTGTTTTTTCTAGTTACGTTTGTGGCTTCTGCTATAAGTTCATATGTTTTCTTTAAGTTATTTTTATTTTCATTGATTCTAGTTTTATAATAATTATTTTTGGCATTATTTATAATTTTTTTAAAGATTTTTGCGATATTCCTTAAATTCAGATTCTTTTTCCGATGTATAGTTATTAAGCAGTTGTTTTTTTAGTTTATCACGATGTTTTATAGAGAAAATAATACCATTTTGACTTTAATAAAGAAATGATCTAAGCATGTATTAGACATTTCTCTAGTCACTGAGTTAACACATTGTTGAAAACCATATAAACTTAAAGTTGAGAAGTAGTTTATAACTGTTTGGTCTAGATTTTCTAAAAGATTAATATTGATGTTTCCAACCAATATCTCGATATCCCTTGAGATGTTACTAGAGAAGTAGTCATTTATATCATTTATAAAATACTCTACCGAGGTTTCAGGAAAGAGGTAGATGCAGTTAATACCATATGAAACACCATTACATAGGAGGGCGACCCTCAAGACTGTAATATTTGTATTATTGAGTTTGTGAAGAGTTATGTTTGCGTTCAGATCTGTTCTAATCAGCACTATAATGCCATCATTCCTGTTTATGTTTCCCTGATTGTAATATGTTGTGTAACCCTGAATTGAAATAAATAATAAATCTAAACTTGACCTTTAAGAGATATATTTAACCCACTGTGTTGGCTGATCGTCCTTACTTGACGATTGTGCCCGATATAATCCGATAACATACGAGGCGCCCTTTAAGTCGGAGTTCTCATCTATCCCTCTCTAATTTGATTGCTCTGTCTTACTGTCCTCTCTTTACATTATATACTCTTTGGCGGTAGGGTGGGAGGTAGGATACTTACCAAATTAGACGCACACGTGATAGCAAGATTTAACAAGTTTCTGCTTGAAGAAAATAGCAAATATTGAAAGTTATGGTCTTGTTGATTTATTTTTCTAGGAAGCTAGAAGCTTTTTTTTTATTTATATTATTTTAGTTTAATAAACTGAAATATTTTACTACAATATTAAAACACTTTAGATTCATGTAAAGAATTAATACTAATAATATCAGTATGTAACATAAAAGTAATCATTTAAATTTACTATAAGTACTTAACCCTTTTTAAATAAAATTGATTTTGGCACATATTTCAATTTTCAATACTTGAAAATGTGCTATGATAATTTTTTTTTGTATTGTAACATAAGTTTTTAATAAAGTAATTATGAGTTTTGTTTGATGATTAACATAATTATTAAATTTTTTAAACAAATTTATGATGGTTACTTGTTTTATCGGATGTCAAACTAAAATAGTACAGGAAAAATACCTTGGTAATTTAAAGTTTTTCTTGAGCTCTTAAAATAAAAGCTCTAAGGATGCTCCAAATATATAGACAAATCCTGTACACACCTAGCAGCTAGATGAGATGTCAAGGTGAATGTGAAGTTACAAGCTTGCTACTCACAATTTTATTATTTGGAAATTATTGAGAGCCATAGTTGATAAAAAAAAATGTATTATCTAACTATTATGCCCATGTCTATTCACTGCTGAATTACGCTGTTGTGGTTTGGGCAAACTACACAACACTACTACACACACTACATTATTGGCGACTTTAACATTCCTTCCTATGTTAATCCTATGTCCTATAACGATTGCTTAAACTCTCTTCATTCCTTTGTTTCTTTTAACAGTTTATTTCAAGCGAATTTTGTCAAAAACTTTAATAATGTACTTCTTGACCTCGTTATTTCATCCTTTGACGGCGTTCAGGTGGATGGAGTAGAGGATTCCCTGGTTCCTATTGACAGGCACCATCCATGTTTAAGTGTTTGCTTTAAGCCTAAAGAACGCCCAAGATTCTGCAAGGTTGAGCCAAGTACTAAATTTAATTTTAAAAAAGCTAATTTCTTATTATTGTGTAATCTGTTTGCCTCACAGAACTGGGATCTCCTCCATTCTTGTTCGGATGTGAATATGGCTATGGAAGTCTTTTATTCTACTTGTACAGACATTTTTGATAAATCCGTTCCTAAGACCACCCAAATAAATAAAAGATATCCAGTATGGTTTACCAAAGAAATTATTAATCTTATCAAGCTTAAATATAAAATTTTCCTTAAAACTAAGAAATACCGGTTGAACTATTGGAAGTGCAGGTACCGTTCCATTAGAGCTGCTGTAAAGATTAAAATTAGGGCTGCCTATGCTGATTATTTGAGGGATATGGAATCTGGTTTGAGGGGGAATCCCAAAATGTTTTGGTCTTTTGTGAAGTCTTTACGTGATTCTGCTGACATTCTAGAGGAAATGACTTTTGAGGACAGAATCTATTCAGGTTCTCAACAGGTTGCAGATGGGTTTGCCAATTTTTTCAAGTCAGTGTATATAAATGACAACGATTTAGACTGTCCACCCACGGAGCCCATGTATTTTTTCTGTAGTCAACTGATTTCTGAGGATGAAATCTTAAAGGCCGTCAGCAGGATTAAGGCGAACAAAGCAATTGGCCCAGATGGCATTCCAGCGTATATCTTAAAAGGTTGTCGTGATTATTTATTGCCACCATTAAAACATCTTTTTAACTTAATCCTCAAAACCGCAACTTATCCAGATAGATGGAAAGTTAGCAAAATTCTTCCTATACACAAATCCGGCTCTAGGCATGAAATAAAAAATTATCGACCGATTAGTATTATGAGGTCCATTTCTAAGGTCTTTGAGTTGATTATTTTTGAGCGATTATATCATGAAATTTCGGGCCGCATTACTTCATGTCAACACGGGTTTTTACCAAGAAAATCTACTATCACAAATCTCACCTCTTTTTGCCAGTATGTCCACGAAGCTATCAATAAAAGATCTCAGGTTGATGTTATATATACAAACATGGAGAAGGCTTTTGATAGGATGAGACATTGTATGATTCTAAAATCTTTGTCAGATTTAGATGTACCTACATACATTATTAGATTGATTCAGGCATACCTAAGTCATAGATTTCAATATGTGGAAATTAAGGGATCTAGGTCATATATTTTTAAGAGCACCTCTGGGGTTCCTCAGGGTTCCAACCTTGGACCCCTTTTATTTTTGGCAGCCATTAATGGCATAATTCGTAAAATTAAAAAGGCAAAGGGTCTTATACTTGCTGATGATTTCAAGTGTTTTTTGGAGATAGATTCCGTTGAAGATTGTCGCATCTTACAAAATGATTTTTGTGAGGTTGTGAACTGGTGTGATATTCACAGTTTTAAGTTAAATGTCAGTAAGTGTGCTTGTATGTCGTTTACACTTAATAATAACCCTGTTGTTTTTGATTATCTTTTAAATAATGAGCAACTGCAAAGAGTAACCCAACAAAAGGATTTAGGAGTTATTTTTGACACCAATCTTTCATTTTCTTCCCACATCTTGTCGAAGGTTGAGAGTGCTCAGAAGATTTCTGGATTTGTTGCCAGATCCACCAAGGAGCTTAGCATTGAGGTCAGTTTGCATCTTTTTGATTGCTTGGTGTTGCCAATCTTGGAATATGCCTCCGTCATTTGGTCCCCTCAATATAATGTCTGGATATCACTGATTGAGGGCATGCAAAGGAGGTTTTTAAAGTGCATGTACTACAGGAAATTTGGTGTTTATCCCCAGAGAGGTTGCGACAATGAACACTTATTGGCGGTGTTTGATAGACTTTCTCTGACTATGAGGAGAATTAAAATATTCTTGTGTACTGTTTTTAAAATGTTGAAGAACAAAATTGATTGCCCTGATATTCTTCAAGAATTTCCTTTTGCAATTAACAGATTAAATTCCCGCAACTCAAGAATGTTTTATTTGGCATATCCACATACTAATCTTTACAAAAATTCGCCAATATATAAACTCTGCTATTATTTTAACTTGTATGCCTCTGATATAGACATTGACTTGACTAGTTTTAAGGAATTTAAGAAAATTATTATAAATAAACTAAAATCGACATAGTTACCAGGTAATCTTTTAATATGTTTTATAGGTCTCGTATGTGCGTTCTGAGTGTTTATATATCTTATAATCAATTTTGAAATTTTAATGTTTTTTTTAAACTGGCATGTAGTCATAGATGTCTTGCTTTAGTGTACATTTTATACTAGTTTTTAGTTTTTACTTTAAGGTTTATTGTCTTTTTGGCTTAGTATACTTTATTCATTGTAGATCTCTTTAGTTTTAAGTTGGTATCTGTAATTGGCTCTTGTAGCTGTTGTGACAAATAAATAAATAAATAAATGAGGTGCTTGTTGCACAAAAGAAAATAATTCATACTATCTTGTTTAAAAGTTCAAGAGAGTCCTGTCGACCACTTTTTTGAAGTCTTCAGTTGTTGACAGTCATCTCAATTTTTATTCTACAATGTGCATTGTATGTTAGAAAGCGCATACACTCATATCAGTTGGTTGATGATATGCCCCACAACTATCCACTTAGAAATGGCCATGATTTGCGGCTTCCGAATTTTCGATTGACTTCCACTGCTAAAAGTTGCTATGTTACTCCCATAAAAATATTTAATCATTTACCATTGGAAATAAGAAGAGCGCCGAACCTTAGAGCTTTTAAGAGAAAACTGCTTGATATGCTCCATGAACGCCCAATTTATTCATTAAATGATTTTTTTTCTAATGCCTATTTGCAGTAGGAGTTTTGCGTTTTCATGAGTATACAACACTCTAAGTGCCTACTGTTGTGATCCTATTTTAATATTAGCCTATAAAACAAGTACTTTCTTAATTTACTATTGTATCTGCATTTGAATATGTTTTTAAACTAATTATGATTTTTGAAATTATTGACGAAACATGATCATTTTGTGAATAAAGAAATTTGAATTTGAACATACTAGGGCTCTTTTTCTAATCCTCATGCATGGAACACGGTTCAGTGGTGACTGGGGCATAGTTCTGTGAAGATAAGAGCCTCTGGCAGAAAATAAGTTATACATTCATTGTGTGAAGCCACCACTGCATAAGACTTAACAGTGCGTTTAATAGATAGTGCCATTAGTGTATTTCTTCCAAGCCACCTTAGATGTGTATTGCAAAAAATCAAGGGTCGTGATATGGTTTAGTCAGACAAGGTCACAACCTCTACTGAATAATCCACTCAAACCAGATCAATGTGGAAAATATGCAGAATGGGTAGCTTGCAAATGGCCTAGTAGCTGAGCCAATAACGTACAAACCAAACCAAAATATTAAATTATATTTTATTTAATGATAATAACAATGACACTATACTATCAGTCACATTGCGTTAGTCACAGGCGTTCTTGTTCTAGGCGGTTTCTCTCAGTTAATATTTTCACCTGATACTTTGATTTTCAGGTTTGTATTGCCTCATTAGTAGTGGTGCAGCATTTTTTTTTCAGTTAAAATGTGCTTCATTAAAATTTTGTTTTGCTTAAAATACCCTTATATCATCCGGATTCTAGTGAAAAACAGAGAACTTGCAAGGGTTGCAAAGGCCACCAGAACCATAAATTTTATAAACAAATACCTGTCGTTTGTATAAAATACTTGCTTACCTTTCTTTGCTGAAGAAAAAGCGACGCCTGAATAAGAATATCTATCAACAACTAATGTAACACCTGCTTGCAATGATAATTTAATTTTTTCAATATTTTCCCACCTATTTGCAGAAAACAACAAGTGCACGGCGTGATCATTCAATTTGCATTCTTGATTTTTTAAATATTCACTTATAAGTTTTCCAGTGAGAGTCGTCCTATCAGGAAAATTCATTAATTCAGCTTTTATGTTATTTGCAAGCAAAGATTCTACTAGCTTCCTGCATTGTGTAGATTTGCCTGAGCGATCGACTCCTTCAATAACTATTAATGCTCCTCTTCTCAAAGATTTCATATTTGATTTGATCCAAAATCTAATCTATTAATTCTAATTTCTATTTTCTTTTTGTGTCCTTAACCTAAGAACTTTGAATTGTAACTTCTGTAACCAATGACATATGTCATTGATTGTAACCCCCTTCAAGAAGAGGGCAGTTTGGTGCTGCTACGAGGCAATTTACCAGTACAGCCCCCGTCCGGGCTGAGTTAGTTAGAGCTGATGCGACCCATCCCAGATAAGTTACACCCTTGTTCGATCGAGGGAAATCTGGGTTCCTAACCTGACTTCGCACGGGAAGTGCACGTGATTCACGGCTGAAGGCGTTGGAGGCCCCATCGGTTCGAAAGTGGAAGTCGTGGCCGGTTAGGACAGTGATTAAGGTGGGTCGCTTAATGTAGGGTCGATTCCTACGAAGATTCTTCCAAATTCCTGCACGTGATAACGTGATCCGAAGGAGATCGGGGCGTAGGCCCTGCGGAGATGGGAAGTCTCTCTGACAGCAACTGGTTATATCTGCATTGTGTGAAGCCCCTTTGCATAAAACACTAGCCGTGCATTGCATTAAGCAGGACGCCCACAGAATCGGCACAGACCGGCCGGCACGGCCAGCACTGCCGTCATAAGTTGCTATCTACGTTATTAAACGAGATGCCGTTCCGCGCTGTTCCGATTAATAACGTAGATAGCAACTTATGCCGGCCGTGCTGGCCGGTTTGTGCCGATTCAGTGGGCGTCCTGCTTTAGCTTATTGTGTAAAGATCGGGAATTTCTAGGGGCACAGGCCCGTCTTACTGGGGTTCCCACCGATTAAGGCCCTTCAAACCGGAATAACGTGTAACGGATGTAGAAGGGTAGCTCTACCTCTCCCTAAGCGCCGGGCGAAGGGCGGTGCTGGCGTATTGCCTTAGCAGCAAAGCCATTGGCATCCCCGAAAGGGGTGCCGAACCTACAGTGGCTTTAAAGCCACTGTAGCCGAACCTACATACCATACCGCCCTATTAGGGGGGCGACCCTAACCTAATTTTCATGAAGCAATGGGCAGTGTTCAGACGAGAGGAGCGGCAAATTGCAGCCGTCATAGCCCCTTGCATACGCTGTTGCTAAACTTATTTTAATATTTCACTTTTCGCATGGCCCTCCGCTCGCTAAGGGGGCTCAAGAAAAGGATACTGACCAAGTGCTAGCCAAAACTAACCCAAGACACACCCAAAATCAAGAAAAAACTGTTTAGATAGAAACATAACTTAAAAAAATATATATTTCACGTTTCGCATGGCCTTCCGCTCGCTTCGCTCGCTACGGGGGCTTAAAAAAGGAAACTAACAAAGTGCTAACCAAAACTAACCCAAGACATACGCAAAATCAAGGAAAAAAAAATAAATAAAAAAGCAACGGGATTTGAACCCGTGCCGCCGGATTGAGACCTAACAATCTAGACCCCTCGACCACCAGGCTATTGCAACAAACTGATTGCATCGTGAAGGCATGGTGCGAATGCAAGCAAAACTAGATTAACTAGAATAAATTTGGCCACAGCGCAGCGTGTGCCAGGGACTATTACGGCTGCAATTAGCCGCTCATCAGACGAGCGGCTAATATGCAAGTTACGTACCATGATTTAATTTGACGGCGTTCCTTGTTTAAAAATTGAGGTTATGTTAGCCGTATTCGATTCACTACTTATCTATCAATCTAAATGAACTTTATTGAACTGATTCGTGTTCGATTGTAAAAATAACGAGTGTCTCGCGAGAACTTTAATTTTGGCTGCCATCAAGGTCGAATTTTATTTTTTATTTATTTACAAATTTGGTACACTACAGATTAAGATATTCTAAATGGTACAACACATAATCAATTGAATGTAGAACAAAGTGACTTAGCTAAGTACACACAAAAAAGGTAAATTTACGCATTCCTTAACATTCTCTTTACAGATTCCAAACTAACATAAAAAATATCACAATCAGGGAAAAACCTATTATAGTTATAAACTAAACGATCGACAAAAGCCTTAAAGCCATAGTTAGTTCTGTGATAACGCTCATAAAATAACTGTACTTGTCTTGTACTTATAGGAATTAAAAACGTGATTAAATTTAAAAGATCAGTGCAGTCATGTTACACACCTACAAAGAAGGGGGATTCTTTGTGAATGTATTCGCGGAAACACATGCAAGCTGCTGTATATTTCGTAAAAAGTGCATCCAAAGTACGGGCACCCATTACAATAAGTAATATTTCACTTTTCGCATGGCCCTCCTCCCTTGAACTACCGCTACGGGGGTTCAAGAAAAGGAAACTAGCCAGGGGCTAACCCAAACGTAACTCAAGACCTACACAAAATCAAGAAAAAAACTGTTTGCTAACCAAAATTAACCCAAGACATACCCAAAATCAAGAAAAAAACTGTTTAGAAACTTAGCCGTAAAAAAAGAAAAAAAAAAAGCAACGGGGTTTGAACCCGGGTCGCCGCCGATAGTCGCCGAATTGAGACTTAACAATCTAAACATCTAGACCACGTCGCTCTTGCTGCAAACTGATTGCATCACGAAGACATCGAACATCGAATGCAATCGCTCGAGTCAACGCCACCTACACTAGATGGCGTTGAAAAATATCACTTTGCCCCCACTACCTAAAAAGTGATCTAGCTCACCTTTAAGTGAACCGAAAATGGACTGGAATCACTCACTGGATCGGTTCAGTAGTTCAGGTAAAAGATGGCATTTAAATGTCAATTGTCAATCGGCTTTTTTTTTAAATTGTTTTCATAATTTCATTTGACCTTGGCTCACTGAACTGAAATATCAGTTCAGTTTCAGTTCATTTTGAACTGATCTCCAGTTTCAATCGAATACGGCTGTTTTTTGAAGTTCATCCAACGGTAAGCGATATTTCAGATACTAGTGCACTGGTGATGCCTGCGGTTTAAAGACCTGCAATTGGGAGGTATATGGCCCTCCGCTCGCTCCGGGGCTCAAGAAAAGGAAACTAACCAAGTGCTAACCCAAGCCATACCCAAGAGACACCCAAAAATCAATTAAAAAACTTTACTTAAAAAAAAATAACACCAAAACCGACGGGATTTGAACCGGGTCGCCGAAGTGAAGGCTAACCTAGACCATCTGCTGACTTACAAACAACTGGTTGCATCGCGAAGACATGGCGTCACCTCACAAGCCAGCCAACCCTGCTTCTCTTTCACAAGTGCAATAGTATCTGAAATCTTGCGAACCGTAAGCTAGATTTCAGTTCATAGTGCACTTGTGATTGGCTGTAATGATTGAGCCCCCGTAGCGAGCGGAGGGCCATGCAAAGCCATAATAATACCCCGGCTGACGAATCACAAAAATAATATGTGATGAAATAAATAAAATTATGTATTTACCTAATACACAATATATCGATATATTGCTACAATTTATCGACATATTTATATCGATAAATGGTAACCGATATATCGAAAAAATATCGATTGAACTCTCGATATCTATCGGAACACCCAATTAGTGATACGAAACTATCGATAGTCTCGGCCATCGATAGTTATCGATAGTCGAATGTCAAACTATCGATAGTTTTCGATAGTGAAAAATATTGACATTTAGAGAAAACCGCTTATTCTCCGGAAGGCATGGAATTTACCTATGTCTTTAAAGTCCAATGAATTGCTTTCAACACATCTTTTAGTGCAATGGTCAGATTCTGTGCTTGTGATACGGCGACCCGGGCTCGATTTCCTTCGGTGGCAACACGTGCTTATTTATTTTTTTAAAAAGTCATGCTTGTAAAGAGTTTTTTTCCTTCATTTTGGGCATGTCCTGGGTTAGTTTTTGTTGGTTGCGCCTGCGTAGTAAGCGAAGCGAGCATGCGTAAAGTGTAATATTAGACATTCTAAAATACTAAACAAACGTTTATGCTATGGAGATTGCCGAGTACAAACTAGTGTAGCGAGAAATAAACGGTATAATCTAGCGAGCAACCATAATGACAATTGGGTGCGCGGGACTTGGTTTGTTTGCTATTTAGATGGTTTGTTTACTATTTCAGAATGTCGAATATTTCACTTTACGCAACTAGGCAAAACTAACCCAAATTAAAAAAAGAAACAAACATATCTTTAGAAAAATATAAAAAGTCTTGCCACTGAAGGGAATCGAACCCGGAGCATCATATCACAAGCCCAGCATCTAACCACTAGACCTGTTGGAAGCAACTGACAACTGACTGGACCGTGAAGACATTCAAACAAACCCTCTAAATAGTAAACAAACCAAGTCCCGCCCTCCCAATTGTCATTATAGTTTATAACCGCTGCTCGCTACAAGCTATACGGGAAATCTAAAAAAGGTGTGATCGTGATCAGGAATCAGCTGATGCGTTGATGTTGACGCTGCCTGGAGATCGATTATCGGTGAACTCCCTCTTTTTCATGATGTTAGAAAGAGTATCCGATATCCGATCCTCAAATTGCACCCGCTTTAAATCGATGTCATATGTCATGTAGGCCGCGCCGCCAGCCAAGATTATTCTTGGATTTGATGTGGACTGTGGAGGGACGGGTATCAATCGAAAAACAATCGATTGTTTTCGATAGTTAAAAAAACTATCGATTGCATTCGATAGCCGTTACTGTCGATAGCGCTATCGATAGTTTCGTATCACTACTTCCTTCCTATGCTTTATTCATTGGCAGTGTTGCCATTTAGGGCGACATGTCGCCAAAATGACGACTTTTTGCCCTGATTAAAGCGTGGCGGCGATTTATTAAAATAATGGAGTTTTTGACGATTTTTTCATATTAGGAAATTTTTAGTTATCAAATGGAAAAATTAAAAGAATCAGTATAATATTATCATTAATACATACGCTATATAGGTACAATATATTTAAGCTAATGACATCACAATCATTTCTGTACTGAGTGTTTTATATCTGAACGCACGATGGTGTGCTTTGGACTGTCAAATTTCGGGGCTTCCCCGAAGTACGGCGCGTTTTCGTTTTCACGCAACCGCAATCCATCCTGTTATTGCTTATTGCAGCATTATACAATATTCATTTGCATCGGCAAATTGGAAGTCGGCATCTTATCTTATTATTTTCATGGGCGTAGGCAGGATTTGCATTTAAAGATCCTTTACACAAATAGTGCACTATGTAAAAATCAACCTCTCCTATTGGTCGATCCATCTCGTATTACGATATGTCTGCGTGATGCAATCGATTTCTATCAAGAGCTCTTGTGGTGTAGAGGTTTAGATCGTTGGGTCTCACCTGGAAAACGCGGGTTCAAACCCCGTTGCTTTTTTTTTATTTTTTTTTAAGATTGTTTTTAAACAGCTTTTTTTCTTGATTTTGGGTAGGTCTTGAGTTAGATTGGGTTAGCACTTCCTTTTCTTGAGCCCCCGTAGCGAGCGAAGCGAGCGGAGGGCCATGCGGATCGACCAATGGGAAAGGCCGATTTTTATATAGTGCACTATTTGTGTAAAGGATCTTATAATGCGCAGGTTTTTTTCTCAGGGGGGGGAGGGGGGTGGGGGCGAGACGTAGACGAGGCCGCAGAGGTGCCGGTGGGCGGAAGCTAAGCCGACGAAGGCGGGAAATTTTGGGGGTGCTACGCCCAATTTTTACTCAAAAGTCATTCAAATCGTTGAAAAAAACAAGGATTCGGCATCCTCGTTAATGGAATGGCATAAATAGTATGTTGCAAAATGTCTCGATTAAATTACCAGGAGGGGCCGTGGCCCCCTGCCGCCAATCCCCCCCCCCCCCCTAAGCCCATGATTATTTTTATTTTTTATTAAGTACTACCCTACCCTGCTACATTTCTGTGTTAGTTACTGGTTAGTTACACTAAAATGAGTGATATTACGAAATACGAAAATAGTTTAATTTTTATTTATTTATTTATTTTTTTAATATTAATAAAGTTGAGACAAAGCTTGTTTTGGTTTGTTCATCAAAAAAACGTTAAAAATGTACTTAATATTGACAGTTTACTGCCTTGAATATTTCATGAATGAATATGACGACAAAATGACGACTTTTCGTACCAGTCTGTGGCGACTTATTACTTTGTTACTCTGGCAACACTGTTCATTGGTTTTTATAGGATTTTTATAAATGTTGTTAATACCTAAGGATTTATTACTAGTGATGGGCATAATCGGATTATTTCAATAACCGGATTATTGAATTATGAATTATTTCAATAACCGAATTACCATAATTCGAATTATATAATTCGTAATTCTTAATTTATTTTGCAACATGCATCGAATGATTCAGAAGCGTTTGGAGACCACTTATTATTGTGCTTATGAACTGCCGCGGCATAATTCAGAACCTGATGGAAGTTTTCATGTATAATTTCTACTACGCAGATAAAAATTAATAAGAGTTAAAGCTTGCATTGCTTACAGAAACGTGAAAATTAAAAGCACAGCACCAAAAGTAACCAAAACAAAATATTATAATATATATATTTTTTTTAATTCTGAATACTGATGCAAATCTACCAATTGCTAGTTAATTTGGTTTAGTTTACCTTACTTTAGTTCAAATTTATTTGTACAAACCCTCCTTAAAAAGTCAAATAAGACAGCACACATACAAAACTTCAAAAGAAAAGCAAAGCACAACGTTTTCTTTGGGAATAGCGTGGAGCAAAGTCATGTTTTAATTGTGCATTTTGTACTAAAATTGGGTTAGGCCCGTTGATAAATAAATAAAATAAATAAAAAAACAAGCCGGTTACCGTCATCGATTGATGAATTACGATTATTACGAATTACGATGCAGCGTGAGTTTACGCCGTCACCGGTCACTCGATTGTTTATCGCAAAAAGTGCGTGTTTTCAATTCCGATTATAATCCGAATTACCAACTTTCATAATCGGATTATACCGATTATATAAATAACCGGATTATCGATTATTTTAATTCGAATTATGCCCATCACTATTTATTACCTTGTTAAGTTGCTCTCAAACTGATATATTTTTTAAACCCTGACGATGCTAAATCATTTTAATGATAAATTAGCAAATAAAGAATTTTGTATTGTATTGTATAGATAATATCAGTGGGTTTTGTTTACTTAACTCTTGTGTTTCAAAATTTGTTATTAGTACATAAATTTGCATATTTAGGAAAAACTGATACATATTTATAATACACACATAATTTTTTCACAAATTCGATAACGGCTCTTAGTTTTACATCACTAACAGTCACCACAGTAATTTTTTTAAAGCTGTTTAAAATTTATTTTTTCATTCTAGTATATTCATCTTGTTATCTATTAAGTCACTTACAGAGTAAAATGTGTTCAGCCTTCAGAAGAATTTGATTGTGCATAAAGCACTGATCATTTTCATGACGCAGACAATACAAACATGACCAAAACACTGTAATTTTTCCATATAATTTCCCTAAATTCCTCACAATATCTCTAAGTGCCTTCAGTCTGTTCTGTACATTGAATTATCCAAGCTATATCTACTTCATTGAAGATGATAGCCCCATTCACAAATCCATTTTTATTTAAAAGGCACCGTAACAATAATTGAAGTTCTGATGGAGTGACGTGTTATGTATTTGCTTTTCAAATTCACTTTAATATTGAGCAATATTTCGAAATTTATAAAAAAGCAGTTTTATTACATCTAGGATGAATAAGTTCGCAAAATTGACAAAAAACATTGCAAGAATTATAAAGGAATGATGTTTGCTATTTTTAAGTTATTTGACAAGATTGCTAGTGATGATGAGTTTCAGAAATGTATTTCTTAAATATCAGTTCCTGACTGACAACCCTATGCTATGGTGACTAATCTTTTGTACCATAACAGTGTGTTGAATGATTAGAAGACAAATAAATAATGGTCGCCAGCATTTATATAAACTGATTTCTCAAAAAAAAACATTGTTCTGAATTACTTAACAAACATCTTTCAAAAATTATTCACAAAACCAGAAAGAATTTTTTAATCATCAGATTAATAATTTCCTCAATAAATAAGTTGTTCTAGTTTTTCTAAACAAAATATTCGAAAAATTAAGATATTCTTAAAGTGAAGCTAGTGTAGAAACAAACTATAAAAATAACTCTAGGTTTTTTAAATATTTTTTTATTAACTTATAATCTTACATCTATTGTTCTTTAACTTCTCTAAGACGTCTGACTGCTGATCTCACTGATGAAGCAGCAGTGGTTGCGTACACCCAAGCGCCACCAGCAACAACACGTTTACACCTCTTGCAGGACCATATACCAACCACAGATCTTTTCATGGCATCCTAAAAAAAAAATGATTCTGTAAATATTACAGCAAAAGTACACAAGACTTGCTTCGACGCTACCCCACCGAAACAGTACAGGCTATAAAATAGGTCAAATTCAAAATAAGCTTTTTCAGAAAACAATAAAATGTTTAATACAAGAATAGTTAAAGCCTAGAAATAGAAAATGAAAGTATATTTAATATTTATTCAACAAAAATATCTCAATTTGTTCAACTTAGTCCTTACTTGTAGACATGTTCTATATTGTTATGGAGGATTCTAGAACTGTGCTTCTTATACTCTTAATACTATCAGTAAATAAATCTATAGCTACATTTTTATATTGAGTTGTGAAAGCATATTGTATGTATATTTTGCCAAGAAATGTCTATCTATTTATAAAACAAACATAAACATAAACGTTTTATTAACGAACTTGTCATTTAGATTGTTAGGCATAAGTGATAAAATATCCAATTGTAATAACTATACTTAACACCAATAGATAGCACTTAACATTAATACATAATAAAATAGTGTAACGCACATAAAATAAAACACAAACAAAGACAAAAATTATGTTAGTCTAACTCTTATATCTATATATACCTAATTTTTTCTTTTTAAATGTATCAAACTAGTATTGAATATATCTATATTTAAATTATTTAGAACATTGTTGGCAAGTCTACAAAATCTGGTAACTGGAGAGTTCAATCCATAATAATTGGTTCCATGATAATCTTCATGAAAATAGTATATTATATACCTAGGTTGAGAAGTAAGCCATTATTTACCGAGCACTTTTATAATGTGCGAGGTTAATAATGGCCTTCTCAACCGAAGTATATATAGAATTTTTTTTACTACTAACACTGATATATTACCATATTTGATTCGATTTGATTTTTATATATTAGACATTTTCTACTTATTTTTCAAATAGTTCGAAATATCAAGTAGCCTGGAAGTTCAGTTGTCTAACTGACAGACAGAGTAACAAGAAGCGTTTTTTCGCGAGCTAACTATGGGTGTATATGTGTCAACAAACTTACGGTGTAAGTTCGTGGACGTGTCAATGCTACTTGACGAGGGGAGCCGTGTAGAACAAATAATATGGATTGAAGTAATGTCTAAAAACAGCAAAATACTGGTTGGTATTTTATATCGGCCTCCCCTGGTTAACTATTGGCAAGTGCAGTGCATCGAGAATGTACTTTCAGTGCTGTCACCTTCGTATGACCATACCCTGCTTATGGGCGACTTGAATGTTAATTGCCTTCTCAAAAGTGTGGAGAGCAACCATTTAGAGTCGATTCTGCATACTTTTAATCTTACGCAAGTTATTAATGAATCCACTAGGTTAACTAGAAATTCATGTAGTTTAATTGATATTATTTGCATTGAAAACAACATAAACATTATAAATTCGGGTACTATGGAGATGATCAATGTAACCGATCATAGATTAGTGTTCTCCACGCTTGAGATACAGGCACCAATGGCGGTCCCAAAAAGCATAAGCTATAGAGACTTCAGCCACTTTAATAATCATCAATTTGATTTAGAAATGCAGCGGATCGACTTCGATGTTGCGTTGCGGCAAGACACGGTTGTTGCCAAACTTGATACATTCAACCAACAGCTAACTGAAGTATTTGACAGACACGCACCACTTAAGAGTTCTTACATTAAACGTAAATATAAACCTTATATTACGGACACCATAAAGGAAATCATAAAACTAAAGAAAAGGGCTTTCAATAAATATAAACAAATACGGGACAGGGTTCACAAAGACTTTTATTTGGATGTTAAAAACTATTTATCATTTGCAATTCGCTCTGAAAAGAGAGCTTACATGACTTTTGAATTAAGCAAATCCAAAAAGGATTCTAAAAACCTTTGGTCTAAAATCAATAGCTGGAACATACATTCCAGAAGTAACATTGACATTTCTACCCATCTAAAGAACGTTACTCAGATAAGTGATTATTTTGCTAGTGTTGATCAGTTGGCTGTTCCGGTTGATAATACAGTGTTGGAGTATTTTAGAAACAATGTCCTGGATGGTCTGGATGATGTAAGATTTAACTTTAGAACTATTACTGAGCTTGATGTATACCAGGCCTTTGCTAGAATTAAATCTAAAAGTATGGGTATTGATTGTATAAGCTATAATATGTTGCTGTTTAGTATTGATCACATTGTGGCAGTTGTGGCTACATTATTTAATGGCTGTTTGCAGAGTGGAGAGTTTCCTGGGGTGTGGAAGTCCTCTATTATTAAACCACTACCTAAGTCTCCCAAAATAGAGAGCTTTGCTGAGCTGCGACCCATTTGCCTTCTACCAATATTGGCCAAAATGCTTGAGTTACTAGTATGTGATATGGTTAACGAATATATTTATGACAAGAAGATCCTGCCTGAGGTACAGTCTGGTTTCCGGAGGGGCCACGGTGCCGCGACTGCTCTTAGTAAAGTGACAACTGACATAGTTAAGAATATGGATGACTCAATGGTGTCTTGCTTGGTCCTTCTGGATTACAGCAAGGTCTTTGACCTTATCAATCATGATATGCTGATCGCCAAGTTGCGGTACTATGGCTTTTCTGGACAGGTTTGCAATTGGTTCTGTAGCTATCTCGTTTCTCGCATACAGTTCGTCGAGTTGGATGGAGCAAGGTCGAGTGCTGTGGAAACAAGGCACGGTGTCCCACAAGGGAGTATCCTTGGGCCGTTGCTTTTTAGCCTGTATACTTCCGATCTTCCTAGGCAGATTCGATATTGCTCCATGCATCTCTATGCGGATGACACGCAGCTTCTTGCTGGGTTTGCTCCCGAGAATGCTTGCTATGCTCTCGGGCAGGTGGTCCGCGACTTGGGCAGGATCTTCGAGTGATCCAGCAGCCATGGTCTAATGCTTAACGCGAGTAAGAGTAATTGTATGATGGTAGGTTCCAAATCAATAAGACATAAATTTGAATCGTGTAATTTTGTTACTCTTCATATTAATGGCTCTTTGTTGCCATCTGTTGAATGTGCCAAAAATCTGGGGTTGACATTCGATGTGCATTTGGATTTCGAATTTCATGTTAGAAAGAAAATATCCGCTTTGTACTTTAAATTAAAAAGTTTACACGCATTTAAGTATAGTTTGCTCATGAGTGTGAAGCTTATGTTGGTTGCGTCTCTTCTCTTCCCACAGCTAAATTATTGTAGCATAGTATATTTTAAATTTTTAAGTTCTACATATAAAAGGAAACTTCAGCTAGCTCAAAACTCGAGCATTGTTTTGTGTATGGTGTGAACAAGTTTGATCATATAACTCCAGTGTATATAGAGAATAATAATAATGTTTCATTTTGGTGTATTTGTATATAAGTTGTATAAGTCCAGATGCCCTGGATATCTTTGGGAGTATTTGATAGCTAGGCGGAATAGAGGAATGTAGTTAGGTTTCACATCCCTCAGCATAGGATGTCCAAGTTTAGGGACTCATTCGCATTCATGGCAATAGAATTGTTAAACTCAGATGTTTTTAACTTTATTGTGGATAATTCACTTGCTATCTTTAAACAAAAATATAAGAGTCATCTGCTCAATATGATGTAACTGTTTTAGTGTAAGTTCGCAGTCTAACTGCGTATGTGCTGTAATCGAGGCTGTAATATAATATAAGTATATCCTACTTCTGTACAGGTAACATGGAAGAACGCCCACGCGAATGTTACCATTTATGTAATAATCACTGTAACTATTACATAATAAATAATTTTTGATTTGATTTGAACTACAATTAACCACGGCATACTAGAGGATTCTACTTTGTTTTCACGAGGATTAATTTAATTGTGGTAAGTGAGGGGAAGTTTCGTGACGTCACTATTACATCATCATTTTTCAACTACGGCTTACTACAACTTACATACGTGACGAGGTGTGGTACTCGAGGTTTGATGGAGTCATGGCGGATTAATTTTGAAACGTTAAACATGTGAAATGTTTGTTTTTCCATTTTGAACAAGTTTGTGTTCTGCACTGATCAAACTGATCATTTTCAAATAAATATGCAAAATATCTATTATCTTTTCTAGCAATGCAAGATCTAACTACGGTATTTTGGCGAAGACAGAAGCAGACAGTACAATTTGTGGTGGAGTGCCCGCTTGGCACTTACTTCAGTATTACTTGTAGTTAACCGCGGTTACTCGCCAAAAAACGCTAATAATCTCCTGACAGCTCCATACATACAAAGTACCTTCTCTCCATCTAAATTTTGACAAAATCGCATTATTAATAAGAATATTATGGGGAGTCATGAAAAGTGAGTCATACTGTATATAATTTTTTTACTAATAGCATTGATACAATCCTTATCATTATTTGACTTGATCAGATTTTGAAATTAATCATTTCCTACTCATTTTCCAAATAATCCGAAATGACAACTAGTTGTCAAACTAACAAGTTTGACATTTTGATATTTTCCGTTTCCGTTTCTTTATTGACCTAGGTTTTTTTAATATTATTATTTACCTAGGGTGAGAAATGTTACTTCTCATTTGAGGAATGGAGTAAATAATGGTGATTTATCATGTTAGTAGTAAAAAAAGTCTATTATGTCTGGCATTACAATTTCTAGGAACATGAAACCCAATAAGAGACAATAATTCTGGCGATTGAATAATATTATTTAAAACTTTGTACAGTATACACAAATCCTGGTGATCTCTGCGCTGTTCAAGAGTGTGTATATTCAAAATTTCCAACATGTCCTTGTAATTAATTGAATCAGAATTTATACCCAATCTGTAATCTATATTCCTTAAAAATCTTTTTTGAACTCTTTCCAGCCGACATTTATTAGATTCGTAAAATGGAGACCAAACGGGACTGGCATACTCAAGCACCTGCCTAACTACTGAGGAATAAACATTTCTTATTGTAAATATGTTGTTAAACTCTTTCAAATTCCTCAAAACAAAACCCAACAGCTTCATTGCTCTATTTGAAATTCTTTCAATGTGTTCATTAAAGTTTAGTTCTACATCCAGAAAGACACCCAAATCCCTGAAATGAAAACTCTCTCAAGATCTATATTGTTAATTTTATAGTTAAAGTCAAGAGGATTTCTAGATCTGCTAAATGACATAACTTTACATTTATCAATATTTAGGGATAAATTATTTAGTATGCACCATTGAGAAAATTGATTTAGTTCAATTTGAAGAATGTGACAAACATTTATATCCTCAATCATTCTAAAAATCTTTTTATCATCCACAAAATTAAGAAAACTGGAATTTTTAAAAATAAGTTTAACATCATTAAGGTAAATATCAAACAGAAGTGGTGAGAGATGGCCTTCCTGCGGAACCCCAGAAGTAACTCTTATTTCAGAAGACAAGAAGTTTTCTATTTTAACTTTCTGATATCTATCCTTAAGATAATCCAGAAGCCACCTATGAAAAGTCCCATGGATTCCCATGGCAGTCACTTCCGAGCGAGGATCCCGTGATCAACCCTGTCAAATGCCTTAGAAAAGTCAGTGTAAATAACATCGACTTGACAACCACCCTCCAAGGCACCCAACAGAGTCTGCTCAAAAATTAACAAATTGGAAACAGTTGACTTCCCCTTGATAAACCCATGTTGTTCTGGTATTATAATGTTTTTAAAAAGTGGGGTAATCTTATCAGTCACAATGGCCTCGAAAATCTTTGAAAATAAGAATATTTTGGAAATTGGTCTATAATTTTGAACATTACTTACATCACCATTCTTAAAAATTGGTGTCACATGGCTAAATTTCCACGAGTTGGGAAAAATTCCCACTGCTAAAGATTTATTAAAAATCTCACACAAGACAAAAGAGAAAAAACAGATACAATTTTTTATAAAATGAACTGGAATACCATCTGGACCACACCCTAATCTGGGTTTCAGTTTTGAGATTCCGTTATAGACTTCCATAACATTAATTTCCATGTTAGATAAATTAACAGTTAAGTCATATGAGAAATTCACTTGCTTTTCATCATAAGTAGCACAGACTGAGGCAAAATGCTCTTTGAACAATTCAGAAATAGACTGTGGTGTATCTGCTGTCACGTCACCAAGTTGTCATATTGCTAGGAATGGTTTTTGTATTCTTTTTAGAATTTATATAATTCCAAAACCCATTTCGATCTTGCACCTCATCCTCTATGCTATTTATATAGTTTTGATGGCTAACTGGAGCATAATCTTTGCACTGAGCACGCAAAAAAGAGAACCTTTGGTATCTTCAAATGACAAAGATTGCTTATATGCCTTATGCACTGCTTTTTTATCTAAAAATTAAGCCTTTTAAATTTAGATCCATCCAATTGGGAAACTTTGGATTTATTTATAGCCTTAAATAGTTCCCGATAAAATAACTCAACAATTTCATTAGTATCCTGACTTGCCAATAAATTCTTCCAGTCAACCATTGACAAAGCCATCTCCAATCTAACAAAATCACACTGTTTGAAGTTATAGTACCAATAATCATAGTTCAACTCAGTTATGGATTGAATCTGTACATACAATTCTAGTGCCGGGTGAGGTTTATCTAATTTTAATAATGGACTGGGACAAAGTAATACCTGTACATCAGACTTGTTGCTAAAAATTATATCCAAGAAATTTCGAAATTGATTTGGTAATTGATTCAATTGAGTTAAATTACAAAATGAGATACTCACTCAAAACACTGGTTTCAATAGAATTTACACCACTAAGGTGACAGCCATAATCATTAGAAACCCAAGTCACTTTCGGCCTATTAAAGTCACCGCAAAGAAATATATCCAAATTATCACAGAAGCATTGATCCAAAACATATATCACAGAGGACGAATAACATTCATATATCTCACTATTCAAATCAGGGGGAACATAGACATTACCAAACAAAAAATTATGATCACTCATGGTTATAAGTACAAATAACTGTTCCAGGTTGTCTGTAGCTTTTTGTGAATTTATTTTTACAGATCTATCGCATCGAAACACAGTATACTTGTCCTGAAGGCCAAGTTCATTTGTAGAAATATTTTCATTAAGGAATGTTTCAGTTAACAGAATTTCATCATATGATTCAATTAATTATCATCACTGTCAAGTAAAAAAGGTAAATAAAATTATTATAATTCTGTTTTCATTGGTCGAACATAAGCACATAGCATAAGAAGTTAAAAATTGGTGAACTTCTTATGCCAAGCTTATGTTGTGTCTTATGTTATGTCAATCTATAAATTGCCTGACATTAATTTGAATGTTTAACTTCTTATGCTTGTTATGTGAATCTATAAATCCAGCTTTAATCTTTATTTCGCAAAAAAATTCTTCATCCACAATTTTTTTCTGCATTAATGAGTGTTATTTGATGTAATCTTTCCATTGATACCCGAAAAAAAGCTTCAAATTCTAAAGTACTTATATGACACTAGACCCGGGAATGTCATGATATCTAAACAATTATTAGCCTACCTTTCCACAAAAACTGCAGGCATATTTACTGTGCTGCGTTATTTCCATTTTCTTGACCATTTTACGAAGGGAAGCCCCGTAACGGGTTCCATATTTGCCAGTGATTCCAACCTTCTTGGTACGTTTGGCCTAAAAATATTAATCAAAAAAGATATAGTTAATTACAACAAAATCAACAGCAATTTCATCAAATATTGTTTACATACACTAGAATAATAATTTCTAATAAAATCTTATACAAATAAGTAAAATATAAAAATAAACAGAATATATAAAACACACCGATTAGTTGTTCGTAGTAACGTTACATATTATTTTAGGGATGATACTGATAAATTTAGATTTTTCCTCTTACCATTTTTAAAGTCCCTTTTTGACAAAAGCTGAAAGCAAAAGAATTCCCAAAATTCCTTTTCACAATTAGGTTAGGTATACCTAGGGATGAAAACAATGTATCGATAATTTTAAAAAATCGATAGATACATCGGAAAAGAAACATCAAAGTATATGTAAACTAGTAGCTCCACTCCTCCAAATATTTTGTGCCAGCCGCCGAAAATCCGCAGATTGTTGGCAGCATGTAGAGCGTTTTAGTTTAATCAGTCGTTCGTGTGTAGGCAGAGTGTTCAGAACAGAGTCGGATTTGTGGAAATCCTTAATTTTATTTCTATTTTAATATTTTATTCGGACTTCGGTGGAAATATATACGAAGCAATGAAAAATACAAAGGCAAATAGGAGAAATCTATAGTCGGATTAGTGAATAGATATGTTAATAAAATTAGGTGAAGGTCGAGACCGGAAAAATCGTCTAGGTGTCAGGTTTTTTTTATAAGTACATATTATATAACGATAACGGAATGCTTTACATATTATATAACGATAACGGAATGCTTTCATGCACTGTGAAACTAACCCAAAGTTGATTCGACGACAAACTCAATAGCTGAAATAAGTTGAGAATAAGTGAAACTAACCGAAAGTTGATTGGACTACTAACCCAAACTAACCAAATCTATTAAAATTGAATATAACGTAACGGAACCGGTTCAAATGATTAAAATAAGTTGAGACTATGTGAAACTAGCCGAGAGTTCAATCGACGACTAACCCAAACTAACCAAATGTAATAAAATCATTATAACGTATCGGAACCGCTTTATATGACTAGCATAAGTTGAGAATAACTGACACCAACCGACAGTTGAATCGACGACTAACCCAATCTAACCAAATCTATTAAAATTGATTATAACGTCTCGGAACCGGTTCAAATAACTAAAATAAGTTGAGACTAAGTGAAACTAGCCGAAAGTTGTTTGGACGACTAACCCAAACTAATCCAAAGTTAATTCGACGACTAACCCAAACTAACTAAATTTATTAAAATTGATTATAAGGTATCGGAACCGGTTCAAATAACTGAAATAAGTTGAGACTAAATGAAACTAGACGAAAGTTGTTTGGATGACTAACCCAAATTAACCAAATCCATTGAAATTAATTATAACGTATCAGAACCGATTCAAATGATTAAAATAAGTTCAGACAAAGTGAAACTAATCAAAAGTTGAATCGACGATTAACCCAAACTAACCAAATCTATTGAAATTGATTATAACGTATCGGAACCGCTTTAAATGACTAAAATAAGTTGAGAATAAGTGAAAGTAAGGGAAAGTTGAATCGACGACTAACCCAAACTAATCACATCTATTAGAATCGATAATGACGTCGGTATTGTAACCGTTTCAAATGGCTAAAATAAGTTGAGAATAAGTGAAACTAACCGAAAGTTAATTGAACACTAACCCAAACTAACCAAATCTATTAAAATTGATTATAACGTATCGGAACTGCTTCAAATGGCTAAAATAAGTTGAGAATAAGTGAAGCTAACCGAAAGTTGATTGGACTACTAACCCAAACTAACCAAATCTATTGAAATTGAATATAACGTAACGGAACCGGTTCAAATGATTAAAATAAGTTGAGACTATGTGAAACTAGCCGAGAGTTCAATCGACGACTAACCCAAACTAACCAAATGTAATAAAATCATTATAACGTATCGGAACCGCTTTATATGACTAGCATAAGTTGAGAATAACTGACACCAACCGACAGTTGAATCGACGACTCACCCAATCTAACCAAATCTATTAAAATTGATTATAACGTCTCGGAACCGGTTCAAATAACTAAAATAAGTTGAAACTAAGTGAAACTAGCCGAAAGTTGATTGGACGACTAACCCAAACTAATCCAAAGTTAATTCGACGACTAACCCAACCTAACTAAATTTATTAAAATTGATTATAAGGTATCGGAACCGGTTCAAATAACTGAAATAAGTTGAGACTAAATGAAACTAGACGAAAGTTGTTTGGATGACTAACCCAAATTAACCAAATCCATTGAAATTAATTATAACGTATCAGAACCGATTCAAATGATTAAAATAAGTTGAGACAAAGTGAAATTAATCAAAAGTTGAATCGACGATTAACCCAAACTAACCAAATCTATTGAAATTGATTATAACGTATCAGAACCGCTTTAAATGACTAAAATAAGTTGAGAATAAGTGAAAGTAAGGGAAAGTTGAATCGACGACTAACCCAAACTAACCACATCTATTAGAATCGATAATGACGTCGGTATTGTAACCGTTTCAAATGGCTAAAATAAGTTGAGAATAAGTGAAACTAACCGAAAGTTAATTGAACACTAACCCAAACTAACCAAATCTATTAAAATTGATTATAACGTACCGGAACTGCTTCAAATGGCTAAAATAAGTTGAGAATAAGTGAAGTTAACCGAAAGTTGATTGGACTACTATCCCAAACTAACCAAATCTATTAAAATTGAATATAACGTAACGGAACCGGTTCAAATGATTAAAATAAGTTGAGACTATGTGAAACTAGCCGAAAGTTCAATCGACGACTAACCCAAACTAACCAAATGTAATAAAATCATTATAACGTATCGGAATCGGTTCAAATATCTAAAATAAGTTAAGGCTAAGAGAAACTAACCCAAAGTTGATTTGGTGACTAATCCAACTAATAACATCTATTAAAATTGATTATAACGTCTTAGAACCGGTTCAAATATTTGAAATATGTTGAGACTAAGTGAAACTAACCGAAAGTTGAATCGACGATTAACCCGAACTAACCAACCTAATCCGGTTAGTCGTTCAATCAACTTTTGGTTAGTTTCACTTAGTTTCAACCTATTTTAGTCATTAAAACCGGTTCAGATACTTTATAATCAATTTTAGTAGATTTGGTTACTTTGGTCTAGTCGTCGATTCAACTTTCAGATAGTTTCCCTTTTTCTCAACTTATTTCAATCATTTAAAGCGGTTCTAATATGTTATAATCAATATTAATAGATTTGGTTAGTTTGGGTTAGTCGTTGATCCAACTTTCGGTTAGTTTCACTTATTCTCAAATTATTTGAGTCATTTAACGCGTTTCCGATACATTATAATCAATTTTAATAGATTTGGTTAGTTTAGGTTAGTCCTCGATTTAACTTTCGGTTTGTTTCACTTAGTCTTAACTATTTCGATCAGTTGATCCGATTCCGATGCGTTATAATCAACTTTAATAGAGTTGGTTAGTTTGGGTTAGTTGTCGATTCAACTTTCGTTTAGTTTCACTTATTCCCAACTTATTTTAGTTATTTAATGCGGTTCCAATACGTTATAAATAATTTTAATAGATTTGGTTAGCTTGGATTAGTCATCCAATCTATTTTGGGTTAGTTTCAGTTAGTATCAACTTATTTTAGTAATTTGAACCCGTTACGATACGTTATAATCAATTTTATTAGATTTTGTTAGTTTTGGTTAATTGTCGAATCAAGTTTCCGTTAGTTTCACTTAGTTTTAACTTATACCTTAGTCATTTGAACCGGTTCCAACACGTTATAATCAGTTTTAGTAGATTTGGTTAGTTTGGGCTAGTGGTCGAACCAACTTTCCGTTAGTTCACTTATTTTTAACTTATTTTAGTCATTTAAAGCGGTTCCGATACATTATAATCAATTTTAATAGATTTGGCTAGTTTAAGTTAGTTTTCCAATAAACTTTCGGTTAGTTTCACTTAGTCTTAAATTCTTTTAGTCATCCGATACGTTA
>MU186254.1:15578-94084 GCA_016904865.1 Pissodes strobi | reverse complement strand
GTTGTGCAATTCGTAGAAAGGCCGCATCAGCGCTTCGTCAGCAGTCCCGACGGAAATCGTACGATGCTATTCTCACGACATCAGCACCTTACTTTGATATAAATACCTTAATTTTACCATTGTATAGTTAGTTAAGAATAAGTTAAGAATTATACTGTTACTATGTTAGTTTGAATTTTGAATATAAATAATTAAATAAAGTAACTAATAATATTAAATAAATAATAAATTTTTTTAAAAAGTGAAATAATCAAGATAACAAATTGGCGCAGTCGCTGTAGGATCTGTCAAACGCTGTCAGAACAGGAAAATTCCAACTGGTAGCGGCGGATTCCAATCCCTCAACAGAAAGAACCCAAGAAGTCCCCACTCGAAACTGCTACGGAAGGAACACCGAGTGAAACCCCTGGCAGCAGCAACGAGAACACGACGACTGGAATGAAGTTATTTTTGTGAGTATAGAATCGTCTCGTTTTTATCTCAATTTTGTGCTAAAACTGTTCGATTTTCCAAATATTGCCCAATTTTTCTTATTTTATCGAAATATTATCCTTGTTTCTTTATACGTGAAATCTTTTATTATATTTTTACGTTTAAACTCGCCTCAAAATGCCTGCAGGAGAAACTGTTATACTTGAAGTAGAACCTTACAAACTTTCCGAAATTTTTTCCATTGTACCTGAATTCGATGGAGACCAGATCTTTTTAGGCAATTTTATAGATGCGTGCGATTGTGCGTACGATATGGCAACTACGCAACAAAAAGCTTTCCTTGTAATTCATATTAAAAATAAACTCAGAGGTAGAGCAGCCCAACTTGTAAGTTCCCGAAACCCAAATTCTTATTTACAAATTAAACAGCTCTTGAGCCTACATTTTGGAGACTCTAGGGATCTCTCATCCCTCATACAGGATCTTCAACGCCTTAGGCAACTTCCTAGTGAGTCACCTCTTACCTTCTTTAATAGACTCCAAGTTCTCAATGCAAAACTGCATGCTACTGTTCAAAAATCTCCCCATCTCCGAACAAAAGAACAAAAAGAAGCTCAAACGAGCCTTATCGAAACAATGGCCCTAAATACATTACTTACAGGACTTGAACCACGTTTAGGACAACTCATCCGTGCTGGAAACCCTACTTCGCTTTTAGAAGCACAATCCAGAATTCGAAAAGAAATCCAACTCTCCTACCTTGAAAATCAAAAAGTATATAAACCACCCCCATTAAAAATACATTTAATGCCAATAGATCACCACCTCAGCCACAGAAATGTTTGACCTGCGGTAGAATTGGCCACACGGCAAATCAATGTAGACAACAACATGTAAATCGCTCAAATTTTAGCGACAATTCAAACTCCGATTCCCAAAGACTTGCTAATAATAATAATTTCCAAAGGCCAATAAATTCATCCAACTATTCGCCTAACTCTTTTCAACAGAACAGGTGGAATAGTCACCCACAAAACCAATATAAGTCACATAACACATCAAGTCAAAATCAGCCTCAATTTCGCCCTTCGATATTCCAGAAAAATACCAATTATCACTCAACCCAACAGAGGGCACATCACGTAAATCTCAATGACTTTTCGTCTGAAGCATATCCCGATAATAATGACTATCATGTCGGCAGCTCCGATTATAATTACGAAAATTATTATCAGACAGACGAATGTTCTCCCGAATATTCAACTAATTTGCCAAGCACTGACAATTATCAGGATTTTCTCGCACTTTCAATGAACCCTCACCCTCCGGAGAATATCTACCAAGATGCAGCATCAGAAATTCAAACTCAAATCCAAACATTAAACATAGACGACATGAACCCAAATGTGAATTTCCCGGAACAAGCATTTCTTTAAAAAGTCCACTTTTTACGGTGAATTAAAAAAATTTGTATTCTATAAATGACGCTTCGAATAGATTTAAACTGCTTAACGACACCGGAGCAGGAATTTAAATTTTTAAGGAAAACACTGTTCAAAATTTTCCGCGACGATGTACTGAAAATGTTACCATTCAAGGTATTACATATGAAAAGCTTTCCATTAATGAATCCACCCTTATTCCTTTTTGCCTTGAAGACCCTCACAAAGTGTACATTTATAATCTTGATATCGATTTCGACGGCATATTAGGGTTAGACTTTTTAGAACATTACGAATGCGTAATCGATTTAAAATCAAAAGAACTAGTAACTAATTTTAAAACCATTCCTTTGCATAAAGTTATAAATGATGAATTGTCACCAAAACTCAATAGCAACTGCAATACACAAAAATCAAACAAAATTTCAATCGATGCCAGAACCGAAAAAATCTTTAAACTAAAATGTGATCTAGCTAATACAGATGCTTTACTTTTTGCTCAAGAAAAAGATAAGGTTAGGTTACCTAATGCACTAGTTAGAGTAAATAAAGACAGTGAATTTTTAACTTCGATTGACAACTCAAATGCCATAGAAAAAACTATTGATTTTACAGAATTAATTATCGAACCATTCGATCCAGGTATAAGTAGTAATCAAACAATTTTTAACTTAAATTTAGAACCAAAAATTGACACGATTTATGACAGACAAACATTAATTAGAAATCAGTTACGGACAGACCATATAAATGACGAGGAAAGAGAACTAATATCCAATTTATGCCAAGATTTTTCCGATATATTTTACCTTGAAGGTGACGACCTTACGTTTACTAACGAAATCAAACATTCCATTGAAAGTAACAACGCAAGACCTGTGTTTACTAAATCCTATAGATACCCTCAGGTACACAAGGAGGAAGTTAAATCTCAAGTCAGCAAAATGTTAAATCAAGGTATAATTCGTCAATCTATATCTCCATGGTCTTCTCCCGTCTGGGTCGTACCCAAAAAGATTGATGCTTCAGGAAAGCCAAAATGGCGAATCGTAATCGATTATCGGAAGCTCAACGAACTCACTGTTGACGATAAATATCCTCTACCACATATTTCCGACCTCCTAGATCAATTAGGAAAATGTGAATACTTCACTACACTCGATCTAGCCTCAGGCTTCCATCAGATTGAGATCGATCCCAAAGATATCCCGAAAACAGCTTTTTCAGTCGAAAATGGACACTACGAATTCGTTCGTATGCCATTTGGTCTCAAGAATGCCCCTTCCACATTCCAAAGAGCCATGGACAATATCCTCCTTGGCATTCAGAATGAACGCTGTCTCGTCTACATGGATGACATTATCATATATTCCCCGACTATCAATGAACATATTTCTAGGTTAACAGAAGTCTTTAAGCCCCTTCGAAAGGCAAATCTAAAAATTCAGCCTGATAAGTGCGAATTTTTAAGAAAAGAGGTAGCTTATCTTGGTCATTATATCACCAAAGAAGGAGTAAAACCAAACCCTTCAAAAATCGAATGCATCCAGAAATTTCCTACACCTACCACGCCCAAACAAATTAAGTCCTTTCTAGGCTTAGCGGGATATTATAGACGCTTCATCCCTAATTTTGCGAAAATATCGAAACCCTTAACAAAACTCCTACAGAAGGATGTTCCTTTTCATTTCAATTCAGATTGTAAATCTTCTTTTGACGAACTAAAAATGGCACTCGTCTCTGACCCAATTCTAATCTACCCCAATTTTGAGGAAACCTTCCTTTTGACCACTGACGCAAGTGCGTTCCCATTGGCGCTGTTTTGTCGCAAGGTCCCATAGGAAAGGATCTTCCAATAGCATATGCTTCCAGAACCTTGTGCAATGCAGAAACAAAATACTCAACTATAGAGAGAGAGCTACTCGCAATAGTATGGGCAGTTAAACATTTTCGACCGTGTCTCTTTGGCCCGAAATATATTTTGATTACAGACAATCGCCCATTGACATGGCTTTTTTCCATCAAGGACCCTGGCAGTCGCTTAGCTCGCTGGCGTCTAAAGCTCGAGGAATACGACTATAAAATCGAGTATAAACCAGGAAAAAAAAAATAAAAACGCGGACGCGCTATCCCGTGTCAAAATTAATCATTTTAAGGCATGTTCTGATTTCCAATCAAAAATCTCTATCCTTGCTTCCATTGAGGACGAAGACATACATAACCGCCCTTCGACTAGTGGAGAAAAATCTCTATCAAATGACGAAAATGATGATGTAAACACTGACCAACTTACGCGCAAGAATATAACACTTTTGTGAATCTGTACAAAACAAAATCAATTATTGATTATTCTAAAATCGAAATTTCCAATTCACAACTTTTAGATAAATCCCACAAAGACATAGTCACTTTCTTCTGGCAAGACCAACTAGAAGAACTACATTACAAAATCATTGACGATATCCTGGAAGAAACTCCCAATTTCGCTTCCAATGAAATTAATATCTTATCGAGTAAAAGCGCAAAAGGACGCAAATATTATATAATTCCTTTGCCCTATAATAAGGATATAGTAGTTCAGCACTTATTTTATATATTATTCAAAAGCCAAGACGAATTCGATTTGCAAAAAACCTATTGCATAGAGAATAACTTGAAATTACCAATTCTGGAAATATTTTCCTTTATTTTCACCGAGAAAGACATTAAACTCAAAATCTGTCAAAATATCGTGAAAACTCCCGATGATGACCAAATTCCAATCATTTTAGACCAATATCATACCGGAAAAAATAATCTACACCGTGGAATTAACGAAACCATAAAACGAATTAGAGAAAAATACAACTGGCCCGGTTTAACTAAGGACGTAGAAAAATGTATAAGAAATTGCGAAATTTGCCAAAAAGTCAAAATTTGTCGCAAAAATCTTAGTACACCCCTTGTAATTACTGAAACTCCAAAAACACCCTTCGAAAGGATTAAGATAGACCTTTTCGAGTATCCTACTCGTAATTATGCCCTTACTATTAGAGATGAATTAACCAAATTCACACAGGCCTACCCTATAAGTGATAAAAAATCAACTTCAGTTGTAAACACACTCCTAGTGTTTTTTCAACATTTTGGCACCCCTTTGAGGATCCATTGCGATCATGGGCGAGAATTCGACAATGCCCTACTGAAAGACCTTTGTAAACTTTATGACGTAAAACTGACCTTTTCAAGCACTGGCCACCCTCAATCAAATGGCTCACTTGAAAGATTCCATGCTACACTAACCGAAATGATTCGAGTACATGTAGCTGAACATCCTAATGAACATCCCTTTAACATCCTCCCATATGCAATAATTTGCTACAACAATACCAAAAATAAAACCCATGATTTTAGTCCATATGAGCTTATATTTGGCCATACATCAAGCAGACCTCCTGAAACCCTCTATAATCAAGAACAACTAATTTCAAAATACATTAGAGACCTCAATAACAGAATGGAGCACTATTATAAAATTGCGCGGTCAAGAACTAACCTACAAAAAGAAAAAGCTAAAATAAGATTTGACAAATCCGTTTCGCAAAAGCTTCCGGAATATAAAGTTGGCGATAAAGTATATGTCAAAGAAACGCAAGACAAAGATAAGACCCATAATAAATTTAATGGTCCTTTCCAAATAACCGAAGTTTTTGGAACGTCAGCATTGGTTAAAAATTTGGCAACTAACCAATCTTCAAAAATAAATTTCGACAGGTTAAAGCCCTACTACGACTAGTCTATTCTTTTCCAGACTGTTCGGGCTAATACCAGCCGCCATCTCCCAATTCACCCTCACACCCATTAACAACACCATTGGGATCTTCTACCATGAAGAAAGAAGTATTAGAGTTTCGAATGACAAATGGACATTACTAGTGTATAAAGACTTACAACCCTTTAGAGAAGCTATTAAAAATAATGAAAAAATCCTCGCTAGCATGTCAAGCGTACTTGACAACCCCACACCTAGAATGAAAGCCTTCAAAGTTGAACTTCAAACACATTTTAGTCTTCTAACACAAATTGCTGATTCCGTTAGTCAAAAATTGAGAGACATTTTAGTCGATACAAAAATGTATGCTTTTAGAAGTAAACGAGGTCTTGTAAATGGTATAGGCAGTATTTTTAAATCAATTACAGGTAACCTAGACTCTTCGGAATGCGAATACTTTGACGAATGCATTAATAAAATTAATCTTGACGAACGTGAACTCGAAAGTTTATTAAAAAGTCAAATTTCCGTGACTACATCAGTTATAAAAAACTTTAACTCGACTATTCAAAAACTACAAGTTGACGAAGAAACTTTGAGTCGAGATATTACCGAAATTCAAATATCCGTGAACGATATTTCAGATACCATGGCATTTTATGAAGCGCAAAGAAGAACTTTAGATCTCTGTGAATCTTTAATGGAAAGTTACGTATTTCTAGAAAATTCCATTGATGACATTTTAAACGCAATAATATTTGCCCGGTTAAAAATCTTGCAAAGTTCAATCATTACTCCAAAAGATCTAGTCGCATCTCTTCAAGAAATATCGCGATCTTTGTCAAAAAATAATCTTCCACTACCTACATATACTTCAAGTGTCGCTCAGTATCTCGACATTATTGAATTAGAAGCTTATCAGTCCAATGATAAAATCGTGTTTATTTTAAATATTCCACTAATTGAACCAGAAACCTATACCCTATATAAAATCTTCCCTATCCCTATTTTGGATAATCGAACAGGTTTCTATCATATCATACCAACAACTCAAAAGTACATTGCGCGAGATGACGATTCTCTACTGTACATATTACCTCAAAACTTAGAAAGCTGCAGGCCATTACAAGCTAACGTCAAGATTTGCTCCGACCTTCTCCAGTATCCAATAGATAGCGATGCTATCTGTGAAGCACAGCTGCTAAGACAAACAAGTGAACTACCAAGGACCTGTCAAACTTCAATCCTACTAGCCAGTGACTACAATGTTCAGGAGTTGGATCAAAACTACTGGCTCATAACCGTTTCTGATCCCCTTCCAGTCACCGTTAAATGCGAAGGAAAAGAAATTGTTACGAAAATACAAAAAACAAACACACTCTTGAAAATGCAACCAGCCTGCAATGCGTTCATCGGAAGTACCAGGACTCGTTCGAAATACCCCATACTTTCGCCCTAAAATTGGCGTTGCCCATGTTGACGAAAAATGTCAGGGGAGAGATGCCGTATGTCAAATTAATAGATGACAGGTGCCACGCCCTAAAAATGACATCGTCCACTTCGCAGAGATTATCTTCAAATATCGATATAGGCATTTCTGTAACGATATGGGTATATCGTCACATCATTACATCACATCCATAAATACACTCTCTGGCACAAAGCACGCTATACATTCTTAAGTATTACCTCTTAAAGGCATGTGATTGTATTATATTATATTCTACTGTGTTCTAACACTACCGCTACCACGAATATACATATAAAAATACTAAAAGTAGTTAAAACATATTAATGATAAACTATAAACTTATGCCAACCCAATTACTTATTAAACTATATGAGGGAGAAAATGAGAAGTAGAGCCTGTTTAAATAGCCATTTAACTCCCCTTCTCAAACAATTCCCAGCAGGAAAATAAACTCAAAACTTTTATTAATTCTTAGGCAAACATAAGTTCTTCGAAATTAATACCACGGGCACAAAACACCTGTGACTGATGTGCGCTGCTATAGCAGGAAAAGACTGCAGATAAAGTTTCCCGGTTCATGTGTTCAGTGGCGTTCCATTATTTTTAATATAGAAAATTATGATATTATTAGTAAGTATCAGCTAGATTGCACATAAAAAAATATTAAATCTATTGCATTAATCAAGAGGCTTTTTGCATCCATCCTGATAAAATTAGTCACCCAAAAGGGCTAAAACTTTTGATTCGGCATAAACTTGCGAGAAGAAAGATCAGGTTATTTGGAGGTTATAGGTGGACTCTATCGAATATTTCCCTCATGTATAAAATTTTCCATAAGATGAGTGCAATTATAATGAAAACATAGGTTCTCTTAAATTATGAGTAGCTATTATATGCCAATTCTAGGAAAACACACTAATATTTAAATTTGGGTTTGATCCGCGTTATTATCAAAACTACATAATTTAATTGTTACAACTGATATGTCATGGCATTTTTAGTACTATTATACGCCAAGTTTTTAGGCCCACATATTTTCTGATTTTAGAATTGTGCAAACATTATTATTTTCTGCCCTTGCCGAAAGAAAAGAAAGAACTTAAAGTAGGTCTTAAAAATACGTTATTTTTCAGACATTTCTAAAACGGAGTTTTATACACAATACCGAGACAGTATTATTGCAATCTTATGAATTAATTTTAAATTTTTAATTTTTAATTGTTATTCTATGATTATTATCAAAAGCATGCTCGGCAACACTTGTTTTTTCTGTTCTACCATACTTTAAATGAGCTATGTGTTCCTTGAATCTTGTTTGTATAGATCTTCTAGTTTGCCCAACATATTTTTGGTTACAATCCACTTTCATATATTCCACTTCTTTCCAATATATCAATTTTGTCCTTTGGACCACCTAAAAAAATATAAATACATAAACAAACATTATAATAATACATTTCGGCCAGTCTATCTGGCCTTCCTCAGTTATCTCAAAGACAATCCGTAGTAGTATTGTTTCTTTACGTATTTTTTTCTGGGAAATTAACTAGTTTGTTTTAAAACAAGATATATGGATTTCAATATTTTTTTTTCGGCATACCAGTTATAGTGCGCCAAGCGAGTGAACCTTAACAACGACTGAAGGGGGTAGAGGACTAGCACGTAAAAAATCATGCCTTCCCATAGGCGTACGAGGTTATTCTTACCATATTATTATTGAAAATATTGATTAGTTTAAGACGTTAAAATTAATTACAGTTTTTTTTTATATTACAGTCTTATAGTACAAAATATGCCATATAATAATATCTCATTTTTATAATAAGGATAGTATTCTATGATATTATTTGTTGTATGTACTACATAAATATGTTGTAGTAATAAGCAGAGTTCGTTTCCCGAAGGTTTTGTATTTACGTCATTGATGACGTCGCTTAATTTGGAAAAAAACGGTTTATCGTAGCTAATTCATATAAATTCTCTAGCATTCAATTTTTGTATTAAAAGTTAGGCAATATTGAAGCAAGTATGTTTCAAAACGCTCTTTATAGAACGTTCGGAATTGTTTTGTAATAAAAATTTTAATTTAGAGAGTTGAGTTAAGAGAGTTATCCGAAATATATAAAAATTAGTTAATGGCGTATAATAATCACCAAATGCAAAGAAAAATATAAGAAAGGTTAAAAATCTTCAAAGATATCATCAAATTAAAGGTCTGATGATATATAGGTTGTGTCGATTTTACAAATTTTCTTTTTTTTTTCGCTAGAAAAGGGGTGTTTTATAGAGTAGCTTAAGCCTAAAAAATCAGAGGATTCGCCACATTTGAGCCGAAAATAATATGGTTACGCCCCCGGAGCGTGCGGTGGGCCATGTATGAAGTGAAATATTTGACGAATATATACATACGAAGGAATAGTGTAATCGAATGAGTGTCTCTTTTATTCCGATGAATGAATGCAAATGCACATTGAACAATCATCCAAGCAGGCACGTTTACCATACGGCAGGCAATGATATCATTATGGCAGGATCGACCATCCCTTCATCTTCATTCAATCGGACTACTGGGGGTCTCGGTCAACAGCAATATGTCCTGACATGACCACGTTGCTAACGTCGCAAAATCAGCCTCCCAGAAGCTTGGTACGCTATTTCGCAACAAAAAATTTATACACCGCAGCAGTTGCTCTTGCTTTACAAAGCGCAAATAAGACCGTGCTTAGAATATTACTCCCACATCTGGGGTGCCACGCCAGAGCACACCCTAAAGCTACTGGATTCCGTTCAGAAGAGAATTGTGCGTCTCGTCGGTGACCCGGAGTTGACCCGGAATCTGGATAGTCTGAAACACCGCAAACATGTGACCGAGAAATCCCTGTTTTACAGATACTTTTACGGCAGATGTTCCCAGGATTTGGTACGCCTTATCCCGCCCCTGACGACGCCTGTCAGACAGTCACGATAGACGGCAAGAGCGCACCGGTTCGTCGTACAACTGAAAACACCTACCGCTTTACCAGAACTCCTTTGTCTGGCGCACTGCATCACTGTGGAACTCACTCCCAGGACGCATATTCGGATGTAACAAGCAAGATGTCCATTCGACTATGCCGAACGTTTCTTCATATGTGACGTGCACGATAGCATTTAGTCGGATGTTGTGACTGTTACATAGAATCAACAAATAAGCCTTCAATTATTTAAACACTTCATGCATGGCCCTCCGCTCGCTTCGCTGCCTATACGGGGGCTCAACAAATAGAAACTAACCAGGTGCTAACCAAAACTAACCCAAAATTTTTATTTTACTTTTTTTTTTATTTTGGGTTAGTTTTGGTTAGTTTCTGTTCGTTGAGCCCCGTAGCGAGCGAAGCGAGCGGACGGCCGTGCATGAAATGTTAAAATAATTGAAGACTTATTTGTTGATTCTATGTAACAGTCACGACATCTGACTAAATGCTGTCGTGCACGTCACATATGAAGAAACGATCGGCATTGCCGAATGTACATCTTGCCTGTTACATGTGAATATGCTCCCAGGACATCTGTTCCCAAAATTAACTCTTCAAGAACCGTGTTAATCAACATCTTCACACACACACCGCTCGTCGAGCAATATAGGATGTGCTACTACAATAAAAAAATCATTCACCTAAATAAAAAAAAGAGTAGAGACACTTATAGCACAGCTTATATTCACTGCCAGCTAGTCAACTCTATCGAAATCGGAAAGTTGGAGTGTCGGGCACTGCGACCTGAGCGGTTCAGTTCCACAGTTGAATTTAAAATGAATTTTCGCTTCAAAATACATGACAAATTTGTCGGAAGCCTCGGCTATCGCCCTGAGAGGTTCGGAAATTTCGGATTTTTATACAATTGTGCGTTTTAAAATCGTTTTTAAACGGATTTTAGACGATAAAATAGTTATTTATGCAACAAGTGTGTAAAGTGAACTCTTTTTTATAAATGGGAATATTGATAAAAAAATTTAATTGAAATTGAATAAAAAAAAGGGTACTTTACACATGAGTAGCATACAAAATTTTTTCTACTACCGAAAAATATATGAAAAAACAAAAATATTATTAAATTACTCTACGCACTAGTGCGTAAAATAAATTATTTTACACACTAGTGCGTAAAATATATTATTTTACGCATTGCCCTAAATGTCAAAAAATATGACAGATTTACTTTACGCACTAGTGCGTAAAATAACTTATTTTACGCACTGCACTTTAAAAAAGCCTATTTTACGAATCTTAGAGAGTGCGTAAAGTGAGTACTTTACGCACGCTAGTAGAAAAAGCATATTTTAAATTAAACGAACTATCAAAAGTATTATTCAGATGCCCAGGCGTTTAAAACAATATTAAGTCATGACCCTCTTCTAAAATTTGCAAAACTTGGTTATTGACTTTCCCAAATCAAAGGATGCCGCCGCAAGATGACTAGCTGGTAGTGAATAAGCTGCGCTTATAGCGCACCATTTTTCTAATGAATTTTGCTAACGAAACTACAGTAAACGTCTGGCAACAGTGTGCCTTCTTAAAAATCTTTGTTTTGGTTATTGTGACAGTTGACAGTAAAAAGGAGGATGGATCAGTGGCGGCTCGTCATTGGACGCAGGTGAAGCGCCGCTTCACCTAGAATTTCTAAAATTTCATTACTTTAAAATAAAAATATTTTTAATTATATAAAATTTTTATAATCTAAATTTCTAATCAAAATTATTACAATTTTTAAAATTACATTACTTAAAAATGCAAATTTTCATAATATAAATGTCTAATCAAAATTAGTGCGATAATACTCATAAAAGATAATTAACTATAAAACGTAGCGCGCTGAATAACTTGTCATAAGATCGGCCGGTGCGGGCGGTTTTCGACACTCAATACAGTCACGAAACACGTGGGAATCGCAAACAGCAAGATCAATAATTGCCCTGCAATATACAGATTTATTTACGATGGTTGCTATGGCAATGGGCGATGCAGACATGCTAGATACGTGAGCTATTTATAGAACGGAAGCAGCCCGATAATGCGACTCCGACAGGTTCTTATGTTAATAATTAAATTCAGTTCACAGTTAGTCGTTCGGAAGCAAATTTGCATCACGTCGTTGTCGCGCATTGTTTTACGAAACGTTTTACGAAATGTTTCCATTGTATGATCCGATCTGCATCTTCTTAGAACCACCATTTTCCAGGTTGAAAACGATGATAAAAGAGACTTTTTAAATACGGAGGGACCTAAGCCTTTCCTTCAAATAGAAAAACGAGTAGTAAAATCAAGAGAGAGAATTTTCGTTCATAGGTTTCGAAATCTGATCTGAGTATTCTGATTATAATTGGTTGTGTGGAAGTGTTTATTTAAAGAAACTATTTTGTATGCCCGGTTTAAGTGTAGGTGGAAAATTAAGCGCTTGAAATAAAGACTGATTTAACATTTTTGGGAATGTGACAAGAGGTTGTAGTAGGCATGAAGCTTCTTCGGACCATATTCACTGTGCATTATCATTTGCGAAGTTAAAGAAAACCCTCACTACAAAATCGAAGAATAGACCTCATATTTAAAAAGTATATGGGAGCAGTCAAAATAACTGTGCGCGAGAGTGTGGGTAAGTTAGTAATTCTATTATCTTTTTGATATTATTATAAATTGGTGGCGGCGCTCATGGTATATTATTTCTCGCAGGTATCGCCACCGCAGGACTTTTGGGCGTGGCCCCAAACATTTTTCGCCTGCGGCGCATTTTTGCCTACGGCGCTATCTACCTAATTGCGCTTCACCTATTCTTGCCTACACGAGCCGCCACTGGGATGGATATTTACAAGTAAAATTTAATTTTGTTCACAAAATTGTGATTTTGTTTAATGGGGCTATGGCTATGAGTCGCTTTAAATTAGGACCCGGAACAAAACGGAGGTCTCTCGTTCGACGCAAATGTATCCTAGTTAATATTTTCACCCGACAATTGATTTTCAGATGTGTTTTGTCTAAATTTCTAGTGCTTTTGTGAAGTGGTGCTGAAAATTTGTGTCAAAACTCGAACTTTGAGGGCATTTTTTCGGTTCAAATGTAGCGGATCTTCCGACTTTTTTGGCTTAAACTACTATATAGGACACCCCCTTTCTAGTGAAAAAAGAGAATTTGCAAAATCGACAAAACCTATATATCACCAGACCCTACAAACCAAATAATATAAATAACCACACAGTTCGGCATCGGCAATTTCCACGCCAATGGCCAAAGCAAGTCGCTGCCGAAATTTTAAAATATGTAAAAAAATTAGGTGTTGGTCTAGGGTCAAAGTGTATTTAATATATCCTGCGACCAATCACGAAACCGCCTCCCCGCTAAACGTCGCACTGTTGCCTATTGTCGCGTATTTTAAATAGCTTGAAGGCGAATAAAATATAAACATTATAAATATTATAGTATACTTATTGCGTATTCCGTATTTCCCTGTGTAAATAAAATAGTAAATAATAGAAGACAGTAGTATTAAGGAAAATAACAAAATTAAGTATTCAAGTAGGAAATTTAAATATGTAAATTCACTATAGGAAACTAGACAGAAAATAAATTAGGATTATTGGGAAAAAAATGTGGCAGCATCTAAATATGCGAGGATATTTTTTGCCCACATTCTTTCCGTCCAGGTTCTTTCATTTGGCAAACTATACAATGAATAGTTTCTGCGGTAGGATCCTTGTGAAACATCGTTGAATAATAATACTACGGATAACTAGTACACTGCTTTTAGATGCTTCAAAATAATTTAATGAGATATTTTTCTCTACATATGTTTCGGCTTGATGAGGCCTTTATCAAGAGTAGTTGAATACTAAAACCTAAATTGTTATACCCTACTAAACCGCCTGTCGGTATTTTGTTTTTATTGCACTGTCAATTACGCAGGTGTTTAAAGAGCAGGTCAGTTTGTCTTTCGTATTTAAAACGTCTGTTTTTTGTGACTTTTGGATTTCTAGGTACTCCAAAAGGTTCAGCCTTTCGCTTTTTGTTTCGGTGTAAAAGTTTGGCATTATTCGTATCTATAAAATGGTTATTTTCTATATAATGTTTTGCTGAGCCAGAGTTTTTAATATTATGTAAAATCGATTTTTTGTGTTCTTTGATCCTAATATTTAAGTTTCTACCAGTTTATCCTACGTATACAGCTTCACAGTTCACACAATTTATTTTGTAACCACCAGATTTGGATTCTTTGTCAATTTTGTCTTTATTGTTTATTAGTCTTCTCCCTCGATTATTCTTATTAACCTGAATTGTTTTACAGCCAAAGTTATTAAATTTTTTTGAAACTTTATCTGTAATTTTCGGAATATAATTGATAAATTTAAACGACTCTTTTTCTAATTCTAATGTAGGGTTATAAAATTGTTTAGTTAAAATGTTCTTCTGTTTTTTCTTTATTAATTTGTCAATCAAGGTGATCTTATAACCGTTATTAATTGCAATCTGTTTGATAATGGATACTTCTTTTTGGAAACTCACCGAGTCTAGGGGAAAGCTGAAAAGTCTATGGATGAGACTATGAAAAGCAGAAAGTTTTAATTGCGAAGATTAGTTAGAGTCTTTGTGAATTATTGCATCTGTCGTTGTTGGTTTCCTATATATATCAAATTTAAACGAATCTCTTGTCTTTGTAATCTTTATGTCCAAAAAGTTTAAAATGTTGTTAGATTCTTTTTCCCTGGTAAATTGAATTCTATCGTTTAGGCAATTTAAAAATGTTAAAAAGGTATCTAAGTTTCTGATGGTTTCTGTAAAGATGCAAAATATGTCATCTACATAATGTGCCCCAAAAAATATATTACTGATTAATGAATCGTTGGTGTTGAATAAATGATGTTCAAAATCAGCCATAAAAATCTCGGCAAATAAAGGTGAAATTGGAGAGCCCATTGGTAAATCATTAATTTGTTTGAATATTTTATAATTATATTGGAAATAATTTTGATCTATACATGTACGAATTATAGATTTGAGATCGCTTTTTTCCTCTACTAAATTATCAGAGTTATCTATTAGTCTGTTAATAATACGTGAAAGTTCGTTTAACGGTATGGAAACCAATATTGTATTATTTGGACTTTTTAAGTTTTTGACTTTATCAATAAAATCAAAGGAGTTTTTAAGTGCATACTTAGAATCGAATTTAATGAATTTTGGTAAAATATTCGTAACGAATTGACTTAATTTGTAACATGGAGCATTCACATATGACACTACTGGTCTGACTGGGATATTATCTTTATGAATTTTAGGTAAGCCGTAAAAGAATGGGGGATGGATTCATTAATTTTAGAAAAATTTGTGATTTATCGGGTAGTACGGAATTGTTATTTTTTAATAATGAAATAATTCCTTTTTGGTTCTTATTACTCGGGTCTTGCATTTTTATGAAATCTCCATTGTTCAGAAGTTCTTTGATTTTAGTATCATAATCTAATTTAGTTATAACAGTTATCGTGTTTCCTTTATCGGCTTTAGTTAATATTACGTTATTTTGCGTTAGTTTTGCTTTTATTGTGTTTAAGGTTGTAAATTCTTTTTTATTCAGTTGAGTATTTGAATTATATTTAAATTCTTCAGAGATGCTATATTTGCTTAGTTGTTAAACTCAAAACCTTAAAAATTCCAAATAATACAATATTGGTTTCCTTTGATGTAAAAAGTCTGTTTAGCTCTATACCGTTAAACGAACTTTCATGTATTATTAATGGACTAATTGATAACTCTGATAATTTAGTAAAAGAAAAAAAATAACAAAGGACTCTTGGCAATTTAAAGAAAAAATAAAACATGTAATTTTACCCAACTACATAATAATATCTTTGGACGTAGTATCCTTATATACAAACGTGCCGATACAACTGGCATTGGACGTGATTAGGAAGAGATGGAATATGATAAAAAAATGTACAGATATACCAATTGAGGAGTTTCTTAATGCCATAGAACTAACCTTAACATCCACCTATTTTTCTTACAACAATAACTACTACAAACAAAGTGAAGGATACGCAATGGGATCCTCTATTTCCAGTGTGTGTAGCCCAAATGGCACTGGAGGAGTTGGAAGCGGACGTCATCCCAAAATTAACATACAAACCACCCTTTATTTTCAGGTACGTGGACGACTGCATCACAGCCATCCCGAAAGAAATGAAGGAAAATATTCTACACGATTTTAACGCCTTCCACCCAAAAATCCAGGTGACCATGGATATTCATAAACAAAGCAAAAAACACTCTTGTAAAAAACAGTTACCCGATCAAATTAATAAACTCTATTTTTAAGTCACGATCACGACAAAACACAAATATTCCTAATACGAACAATACAATTAAAAATGCAAATTATTTGTCAATACCTTACATTTGTGGTCTTAATGAGAATCTTCAAAATTAATTTAAACAACATAACATCTCCGTCTGCCATATAGAATATAACCTTATGCAACAAGATTTTAGTCGTTTCAAAAGCAAAAGAAATAAAAATAAAAAAACGCATACTATCTATGAAATCCCCTGTAACGGTTGTAATGGAGTATACATTGGTCAGACATCACAATACCTACCTTGTTTGCAAAATATTGCTGGAAACAAGCGATTTCGAGATATTTGCTATTAAAAGTTTAACTGCATAGCAATCTTATGGGTTAAATATATACTACAGGCACAGCATACGAAACAATAAGCTAGCCGACTCTCGTCGGCGCCCTTGATCTAAGTGGAAATAAAAATCTGACGTCTCTGAGCCACTTTGGGTTAAAACACAGGGCCGGGATAAGGAGTATTCAGTTTTAAGTAGACAGAATTGGAGTTTTGATATTGTATCTCATTTTTTTTTTTAAAGTTTTATTGTTGATTGGATTTAATCAACGGTTTTAGTTATATGTTTTTTTTTTGAATATTTTTGTACATACATTCTCGCTGAGAGAAAAAAAAAATATATTAATTTTTTGTTTTAGCTTTTTTATAAGATATTGTCTTAAGCGGGAAGAAAAGAAATGTAAACCACTGAAATCATAGAAAAAATTATTTATTTCACAATAATAACTATTTTAGGCATAAAATAAGTTTGTTATTAAATATGCATCTATTTTAAAATAAAAAAGTATTATTGCGCTTTCCATATAATAAGATTATTTTTATTAATACTTTTAAAGTTTTTGTCAATATATTTTAAAGTATGATATATCCTACCTCGTATGTTTAGTTGAATAATAAAATTCTTGGGGAACTCGGGACAAGCGTGGCTAAATTTAACTCTTTGAGAAATACTTGATAGCTTTTGGCAAATATTTGGCAGGATAATGAATTGTTCAAAATTTTTTCAAAAATAGATTCAATTTTTGCTATAAAAGCAACAAAGTCAACGTGGGGATTTTTCAGATTTCCGTATATATCTTTGGAAGCATTTTCATATACACAAGAAAATATATAAAAATATATAAAGGGGAGTTAGATCCACATCTTGATGTGCTTTTGAATATGCCATGCAAGTTTGGCATGTGAGGATTTTCTTGCATCTATTTAACCGTCAGATAATGGTCTTCTTGCTACGAGGGTGAAAAGTAGCCAACGTACCGATTTTCAACTGTTTATAGCTGTGAAAGTACTAACTCTAGAGGTATAACATCATACATCAAATATGCTTGGAATTTTAAATAGAATCCAAGAATGTAATAAAATATAGGGCATTTAATTGAAAAAAAATGCAACTTTGTTTGTAGTTTGTATATAAAAAGTGGCGATTAAAAAATATAAAAAAATAAACATCATTTTACTTTATTTTTTTTGCAACCCCCGTTGTTTTCGAGATAAAGTATAGACCCCTTTTAAACAGGTCACTCTGTACAATAATTATTATTTTCTACAGCCGTGCGCAAAATAACTAATAACTAAATACAAATGAAATCGCAAAATCGACGAATACCGCGGCATCTTTATTTTATGCTCTAGAACGTACATGGAAAAGAAAATTCTCACTTTTTCCGTCGAGTGTGCTATGAATAGTCATGGCAATCGAAAAGTAAATAAATGACTCCTGCTCTAAATATGCCCGAATATAATATGCGAAAAATGACAGTCTTTGACAGTCTTTCAGAATAAGTACAGAAAGAAAATTGCATATAATTTTAAAAAATGTGGCTGTAGAAAAAGTTCTGTGTATTTTTCGAGCGCAAAGTAAAATTGCCATTTTTGAAGGATTAACGCGCTCCGTTACGCGTCGCGCGGTAACATTCTATCTCAAGCGGCATTCCGTTATTTTACGCTCTAAAAACACAAATAACTATTAAAGCCGTTATTTTGTTTAAGGTAACTTGTAACATAATCTTCATTTTAGGATAAACAATATAGTAAGGAGTATTGCATTCAAACTTACTTACATTCCAGTAAAAACATCAATGAAAAAAATATTTCTAGGCTACAAAAGCACATCATTTTTAAGATACTTGTCAACAAAACTTACTTAATGGCATCTTTAGGAAATCTAAAAAAAACTTATTTTCTTGTTAGATGTATAACTTTTCGCACTGCAGTTTTTAGCGGCACAAACGTGTCCACCTCTCGGTTTATCCATTATATATAGCCGTATTCAATTAAGACTGGAGATAAGTTCAAAATGAACTGAAGCTGAACTGATATTTCAGTTCAGTGAGCCAAGGTCAAATGAAATTATGAAACAATAAAATAAATCCGATTGACAATTGACATTTAAATGTCATGTTTTACCTGAACTACTGAACCGATCTAAGTGATCCCGGTCCATTTTCGGTTCACTTACAGGTGAGCTGGATCACTTTTTAGGTAGTGGGGCAAAGTGATATTTTTACAATCGAACACGAATCAGTTCAATAAAGTTCAGTTAGATCGATCTGAATCGATCCAACGTAGTGAATGGAATACGGCTTATATATTATATATAAGCACAGATATAAGTATGTACAGCGTATAAGTAACACATATTAATCCTATCATAAGTAATATAAAATATCAGCAATCTGTTTTAGTAACTTCTTCAAGAACGTACATAACTTAATAATTACTGTAACTAGAAAAAATATATAGACTGTAACCACGACACTGGCTAATCCAAACAAATCATCTGACACGACCACGAGCCACGAGCCAACACTGTCGAATTTAATAGGATTTAACCCGAAATGGCGGCCTGCACGAGGGAATGCACATACCGTTCCAGCTCTAAGAGTTGGATAGCTGAAAATGAAATACTTGAGCTCTAAATAAAAGGTTGCATTTAGTTTTCTACTAAGTATATCCCTCTACGTTAAAAAATCTGCAGAATTTTTTTTAAAGCAAACCACTGACGCCCCAAATACTTTGAAATATGTAAAATTAAAAAAAAATCATTTAAAAAACAAAAATAAAATTGATAATGTGATATCCTATATTTTGGTTACTGGCAGATCATTAGCTAGTTGAGCAGTTTCTCTCAAATCTTAAGTCTTTAACTTTCTTCATTTATTCTTCTTATTATATTTTGCTCTTTTTAATTCACAGGTTTTTGCACAGTTCTTAAACTAATTATCAATGTTTTCGCTGCTGTTTTCTGGATATTAGCCAGCGTATTTTCACTTTCTCTTTCATTCCCGTAATAGGTTATCAGATAAAGTGCCATCTCTTTTATTGGAGATGCAAAAACGAGAATATTGGTTCTAATTATTTATTATGTTCTATTAAATTGTCAAAATTCCAAAACTAACATCTGTAAGTAAATCAAAACAAAGCTGGTACAAACTTTTTAATATCGCTGAACATCAGAAATGAATTTTCTTATTTCATGTGAAAATTAATGTATACATCTGCCTTATTTCTTTTATTTGAAATACATGACTAAACGCAATGAAAGAAATGAGACCGAGTTTGACTGTACAGCGGCTTTATACAAGATAGTGGCGACAATAGAGCCTAAGCCTTGCCCATCCGCTATATTGTCGTTACCTAGGGCATTGACGAAGACACCAAATCACAGTGACTCAAAATAAACTAATTTAAAATTATTTTTTATTATTAGAATATCCTTGAGTCTTCACTTGTAGAATCATCAATTCAGCGTATTTTCTGTATTTAGAGCAAGAAGGCGTTGAACATATAGTACGGGACTTTTGCAGCATCATCGTGAACAGAGGCAAGCGTGGGTAGCTATGCATACATGGTGGGCTAAAGAATGACAAGGTTATATGTTTTACGATGAGACAGGGTTTAATGTCATCAATTTCGATGGAAGGGGTCTTGTTTGGTAAAAACGGAGGGAAAGACGTATTGAGAAAAATAAGGAGCCTCAATAAGCCCTTGGTGGAGAAGGTATTAACGTCTGGGTAGGAGTATTGGAGGTCCAAAAAACTGATAATTATATTCAGATGGGAGCAAAGTAACGAACTTTGCACAGTTTCGAAAACGTGATTTCACTTTTCGTATGGCCCTCCGCTCGCTTCGCTGGCTACGGGGGCGCAAGAAAACGAAACTAACCAGGTGTTAACCCAATCTAATCCAAGACATACCCAAAATCAAGAAAATAATCATTTTGTCGAAAGCTTCGGGTCCGCTCGGGATTTTAGATACTTTGCACAATCGATACTTTGTGGCTTTCCCATTATATTACGAAAAGAACAGTAAATGCCAAAATTTTGAGGAATGTTGTTGATTAAGGATGATTTTAGACAAAATCATGTTTAGGCGGATTTCTCGCAAGATTACACAGGGTACGCATTGTGTTTGCATTTTTTTAGGAAATCAACCTTAACCAATTAAAGATGCGCGTGCCATCAAGAGAAAATTCGGCTCAGACATTGAAAGAACTTGCCGCAGCAATATGAGAGGAATGGGGAAACATACTACAATAATTTATTAATAACTTAGTCAGACCCATGCTGCAGTCCAAAGCGAAAATACCGTAACTGCAAAAAATAGAAAATTGAGTTATTGTCTTATTTGAACTTCTAATGGACCAAACTATATTCTTAGAAATGGAGAACACTGCAGTTTCTTTCTATTTGTTTTTCATTATTGAAATTTACCGCAACTGCAAAATTGGTATGGTCTACTAAGCGAAAATGCCGTAACTGCTCAATGCCAATACACATAGAAAAGAGTTCTCAAACTGAGGGAATTGACGTTATTCCAAGAGCATATTAACTTTGATATGTGGCAAAAGAATATTACTTTGTGTGGAGAAAAGAATTTCTTCACCTCAGAAAAGAGTTCTCAAACTGAGGGAATTGACGTTATTCCAAGAGCATATTGATTTTCATATGTGGCAAGAGAATATTATTTTGTGTGAAGCGAAAGGGGCCGTCGACGTGCGCAGTTACGGCTTTTTCTCCTTGAAAACCACAGGTGTTTATTGTCTGCTTGCCTTTCATCGCAAGGGGATGCTTCATTATATTCTTGCATTGTTTTTTATGCTTATGTAGTGTTTTATTTGAATTGAGTTCGATGGAAAATAAAATCCCCCCAAAAGCCTTATAAAATGTTCTTATTATACAGTAGTTCTCAGCGTATACTAGCTTTGGCTCAACAAGGAAGTAACAACGATAATACGAGCAGAGATCATACCAGGCATGATCTTGACAAAAATTTGGCCGTATCTCTGTGTATCTCACTGTCGTAGAGAACAGGCGCCAAATGTCCCTTATATAAGCAGTATAATATCATCATTACGCTCGTGTTTACTGATTTAAAATAAAAATATCCAGATATTAAAGGTTCATATGAAACTTACCGAAAAAAAATTAAAAGTAAAAAACATCATTTGCTAAATTGGGTCATGAAGAGTGCAATCTTTGTGAATCATTTTATCTTCATCCTCACAGCGAAGATAGCATTAAGTATAAAAGAGACTCAAAACAAATTAAATTTGGCTAGACAATTGTGTTTGTTAAAACCAAAAACTGGGCACTGTTTACTTTTTTGGAAATCAGCTTTTATTTTGAGCCCGGTCACACTTTTATATCGGCAGACAGCAATCAAGTAGACCTTACCATGAAAAGAATTCAAAAATTATATGATTTTGTAGAAGCCATTGGTCATCAGCTTCAAAATTAAACCAAAAGTAACAAATCGTCCATATCTATCAGACATCGTCCAAATTATTGCTGAACGAGGCAAGTTTACCTGAAAATATAAAACTTTCTTTTTGGACCAAGAATATACCCTGAATTTTTAATGGAAAAGGTCATGATTAAACTCACTGTTAAGTAAACTAGATACCCTACGAGCGGCCCACGGATTTCCAGAGAAAAAAGCAATCTCTTTTAAGAGTTATAAATGCGATAATTGCAGAAAATAGAATACATAATTGGAACAACTTTACTATTTTTAACTCTGAAGATGAAGCAGAATCGTCATAAGGCCCAAATTGTTATTTCTAACGATTTTATTTATTATTATTAATAATATTATTATTATTATTATCGTTATCCACGCTAACTCAGCTTTCGCTGGTAACGATTTAGCCTGATTACTAGGCTGGGGTAACCTGGTAGAAAAACAATTCAGTTCCTCTCACTCAGGCTCCGTTCAGGAATTTGCGGGTTATATGGCATGTCTGAAGTATAATTGCCTTCTGCGCGTATCCAATGATGTTCTGGAATAATCCCAGATCCTGAAGATTTTTAGGGAGATTCTTCGAAGTGATCCCTTCAGCCAAAATTACTAGTGGACTTGTAAAGACTTTAGTCAGCTGCCAGACGTTCTTCAGTTCCATATTTTGTGACTTTTTCTGTCTCAGTCCTTCTGAAGTTATGAGATAGCGGTCAATGATGATTCCAATCTTTTTCTCCTTATCTATGATAACGATGTCCGGTCTGTTGTAGTCCACCGTTCTATCAGTTATTATAGGTCTGTCCCAATACAGTACCGCTTTATCTGCTTCCAAGACCGCTTGAGGCTGGTATTTTTGAAGGAGATCGTTCTTGACAGCCAGCTGTTGGTGGATGATTTTTGCCACTTGATTGTGACGTCTAGGTATGCGCTATCTGCGAGTGATCTACAGCCTGCGATGACATGCTCTATAGATTCATCCACCGCCCCACACTTCCTACACTTGTCCTCTACGTCAAGTCTTAGACAATGTTTTTCATAGTTGCGAGTCCTGATAACTCTGTCTTGGATGGCCCTGAAGAATCCTTCGGTTTCTGGGTAGAGGTAACCGGCGCCGAGCCATGCTAGTGAGGTCGGCTTATCCACGTGGTCCGCTTCTAGACTTCTTGGAAACTTAGCATGTAAGGCTTGTTCCATCCAGGTGGCTTGATCTTCCTACCTTGAGCTTATGTCGAACTCGAGATTGCGGTGTTGTAGATTTAGTGGCGTATATCCTCAATCCTCCTGGGCTGCTATTCTCATCAGACCATTTTCGGATCTTAGCAATTGTTGCCTTATGTTCTTCTCCTGGGTTCTGCACAAGTTGTATATGTTCATCATACCTCGACCGCCGCTTACTCGGGGAAGGTATAGCCTCTTAATCGATGCATTGGTGTGCAGACATCGGAATTTGGTCATCAGTCGCCGGGATAGACTATCGAGTCCATTTAGGCCCGTATCCGACCACTTAAGGATATCAAAGGTGTATGTTAAGACAGGCACTGCCCAGATGTTCAGAGCGGTGATCTGATTCTTCGATGAAAGTTTGGTGTTCAGAACCTTGAGTACTCTCTTCTTGTACTTCTCGGAGAACATATTCTTCAGGTGCGTGTGGTCGATATGTTGGTTCTGAGGCATTCCTAAATACTTGTATGTATCTTCGGGATGCAAGTTCTCGATATCCTGGTATTGATCTTCTTGGATTTCCACGGCGCCCCTTTTGATGTTAATGATGACGCATTTGTCAAGTCCAAATGACATGTTTATGTCCCCGCTGAAGGTCTTAACGGTGTTAATTAGAGAGTGCAGTCCAGTCTGGTTCTGTGCAAAGAGCTTCAGTTTCCTGATCTTAAGTCTGTACCCAATATTCGTGTTGTTCAGTAGCGTAGAAAGAGGGTTCAGAGCCAGGTAGAACCACACAGGTGATAAAGAGTCTCCTTGCCTCTGGATATCTTGACTTTACCAGCGTTGTTGTTGTCGACAAGGATATTGGTCCGCCAGGTGCTCATGAGATGTTGGAGCACCGCACTTACTTTCGGGCAAATCTTGTATATCTCCAGTACCTTCATCAGCCAATCATGAGGGACCGAATCGAATGTCTTGCGGTAGTCAATATAGCACAGATTGAGATTTATCTTCCTAGTCTGAACCTGTTTTATAACCACTGCATCTATGGAAAGTTGATGTTTGTACCCGGCTGATCCTCGTATACAACCCTTTTGCTCTTCCTCCAGTATGTTGTTTGTCGCGCAGTGTTCGTATATTCGGTTGTTGAGAAGTGACGTGAAGAGTTTGTATACTACCGACAGGCACGTGAATGGGCTATAATTGCTCGGAATAGCGGGGTCGCCCTTCTTGAACAGCATGTAAGTGTTTCCCTCTCTAAGAAACTTTGCGAATTTTGAGGGATAGTCCAATGTTTCCATAAAACATCGAGCAAGGCTTGGAAAACATGCCGGGAGATTTTTGATCCAAAAGTTGTGCTGTCCATCTGGTCCCGGCGCTTTCCAATGGCTGGTCCTCCTAATAGCCTGGGAAATATCTTATGCTGTTAAATGAACCACAGACATTTCTTCAACTTCCGATGCACTTTGTTCAACATCTGCTATCCATTCAGAATCGCTGCTGTAGAGTACTGCATCTGACCAGATGGAGCTCCAATAGTTATGGAATTCATCTGTGTTGGCCGGGGCTTGTGCATTGCTTGGGTTTTCTAGGTGTGTTTCCAAATTCCTGAAAAATTTCTTTCTGTCCGCTGTGAAGTCTGCATTTTGTCGTTTTCTCTTGGAAAGCACGTTGTACCTGCGAAGTCGAGCTCCTTTAGCCTTAACTTGTTGTCTGAAGAGATCTTTTAGTTCCACAAGTTGTTGGCGGTGCTGTGGATCTTCCAAGTAAATTCCTGCTGGGTTCGCTATTGCAGTGTTTTCCTGATTATTTGCCTCGACCGGATGTTCTGCAGGTATGCGCCTATGACGTCAGTTTTTCCGAGGAATTTATCTATATCCTGTTCTAGGCGTCTTTCCAGGCTGGGATCGCACTCTTCGTATTCTGACGTGCAGACTTTAATATGTATGTTTTTTTGGCCATTTAGTTTGATAACGGTAACAGCAGCGCAGTAGACCGACAAGTGACTTCATCTAGTGTGCGGAAAGAGGCAAGGCATTCCCCCAGAACGTCATTAGCTAGGGTGATGTTCTGCCTGGCCTTGGAGATGCTTCTTGATTTGGATAAGAACGGACGGTTAAGGGGGTTAGAACCCTCATAATAATATAGAAGGCTATGAAATTTGTCGCTCACGTGCTGTCGAGCTAGATTCTGTTAGGGTTTGTCTTAACGGTCCTGTAAGTGAGGCGTTTCATCTAGATGAACTATCTGTTCGGTCCGGTCTCGCCCAAGTAACAATTTAAATGCTAGTTAGATTTATATCAGCTTTAAAATGGTTTTAAAAAGGTCGGTAGAAGTACTGGGGTTTTATGAACACCTTCAAACATGCTAACAGATCTAAAAGTCCATTTATTCTTAAAAATAAGTTTTAAAGCAGCCTTGGCAGCAAAAATATTAGGTGTCCATGGACTTGAGACCGGTTACTCTTGTGTTAGCTTTAACAAGGCTTTTGTGTTATGAATCTTAAACCTTGTTGATCTTCTTGAGGATTTAAAGTATGTTTAGTTTAAAATACTCTCTCTTAAGACTATAGCTTTAAGTTGGATTTAAAACATATTCTTTAAGCACTTCATAAAACTTGCAGTTTTATATAAGATATAAGATATCAATAAAGCTCGTCTTAGATTGGCTACTTAAAAGACTGTATTAGGATTACTGGGAAAATATATTGCTTCATTACGGCCATATAATATTTACAAAATCCTATTGGACTTTTCTATTGCTTTCTTAAACCATCACTTTAACTCCTACCGCCTAGAGCTCTTTTTTATATTTCACATAAATACTTACTAGTTACAAGAAATGGTAATTAAAAAAAAGTAAAGTTGCAATCTTTAAAGATAATAAATGAAAATGTAGGTCAACATAAAACTGTACAAAATTTGAGGTTATGGTGATCTAATTGGGTGCGGAAAACTTGATCGCAGCGCTGGAAGACTTATGCGACACCGTGATAAGGCCAAGTAATTTTATGAGCAAGGCTAAGAAGCTTTACTCTAAGGAACAGTTAGGAGGAAACAGATTAATTACAGTAAATAAAAGGTTATGACAAAACTAATAGGATTTATGCCTTCTTTCTAAGAAACCTTGAGGTTTTAAATGATAAGAAGCCATATTTTTACAAACCAAACAGCACAAGCCTCCATATTGGAAATATTTTAGGAAGGTAATATTATTCGATAATTTTATCAAATTTCCGCACTTTCTACCTTAAAAAATACGAGGATTTTAACAGTAATACAATATAAGGTTACAAGCAAACATTTTTAAGTTTGTTTATAATAATTAAACTTTGTTTAGAATTAGTCAATAATAATTTAATTATTTAAAAAAGCAGTAAATTTAAGGCGCTTTCATTTTTAGAAGGTATCTGTCCATATTTCATCGAAAAAGTCGCCTGCGTTATAATTTTTGGAGTTGGAATGCATCACCGACTAGACGACATCACATGACGGACATTTGTTTGATGTAACTGGTTTACAGGTTATGATAATTTTATCTAAAGATGTTATAAATCTGAGAGTTCTTAAACTCATCCTAATTTTAGATCACTATAAAGCCTATGGTTTTAAATGACACTTGCTAAAAGTTTTATGATTGCCTTGAAGGCAATGATAAGAGAATCGATTTCAATGCAAGTTGGTTTTAAACAAGTTTTAAGATTTGATCTTTAGACCCTCATAGGAGTGGGTCCTTTGGCTGTAAGAGAGCCTTTATCTTGCCTTCAAAAGGTTGTCTAGAGCAGAAGGTTTTAAGTGAGTTTTATTCATTTGGCTGTAACAACGTCTTGAAAACCATATTAAAGATTCTTTTGTTACTTGGGCGTGGCTCATTTGGAACAATTTGCTCTTGGTGGATCGTGTTGCCTACCTCTCGTCTGATGGCTTTCAACTCAACACGCGTTAGCCATCCTCTCTTAGTTATGATGTTTTTCCGGTCAGCGATATTCTGTTCTGTCACTTGCAGTTCCGGGTGTCTTCGGGAGAATTCGGCATGAAGAAAATGTCTCCATCCTGGGAGTGGACTGTCGTCGCACTGGTTGACATAATAAAAGGCTCGCATTACATCAGAATTTAACTCGCGGCTGTTCTTTTGTCGGATGATCTGATTCCACTCCTCGTTGAAGTTGTTGGGCTGTTGCTTCTTATGCGACAGGAGTCCGCCTCCTCAACAACTTGCCACCGGAGGTTCGCATACTGTCATGTCCAGCGCCGGCCCCAGACATGCTCTGGCGATCCCCAGGAAGCGGCTTTTTTTCCGAGGCTTCGACGTGACTCCATTCTCATGGGTGTTCTCTTTTGATTCAAGTTTCCCTAGGGGTGAGGGAACTGCCTACACCATTGTCCTTTTGATATCTGCCGGTGCGAGGAGGGGGAATACTAGGGAAACCAGCCAGGATCAATAAAGGAATAAGGTAACAAGGATGGCTGTTTGGGACGTGTGTGATTCTGGGTGAAATGGAAATAGGGATTAGACCAGCACCAGTCGCGACCTCGACTGGATAGGGCGACACTGGATGTAGTGGCTTACGTCGTACCAGTAGCTATTCCCAAGCCATGCCCGTCACACAGGGCATAAGAATAGGCCAGACATATTATTATTATTATTATTATTATTATTATTATTATCATGATTATTATTATTATTATTTTTAAGCATCTCTTTAAATAAAAATGTTTTGTGCAACAAAAATATATTTAAATAGTTTAGATTCATATTTATTATTTACCTATACTGCAATTTGTCTTAGTTAATGTGACCAAACAGTTTAAACGTTGCACATCAATTACACCGTAACGGTAAGGATCATACACATACGGCCTAGTTGTTTGGTAGAGGATAGCACTTTGTCATGAAGGCTCCTCAGCGATTAGGCCGTAAGTGATTTCCTAACAACAAGAGAAAAATCTCTATTAATCTTTGAATAAAAATCGATTTATTTAAACTTAGTTACCTTAGATCTACACATGAAAAATCAGAAAAATTATTTACAAAAAAGCTATACAGTAAAAACAGCACAAAAACTTTAAACGAAATTATCTCACTTTCGCGCATATTGTAGTTACGGCGATTTCGCTTTGGACGGCAGTATGCCTCTCCGGTTTTAGGAGGTTTCCAACCGCCAGGATAGTGCAAGTTTTATTATTAGCTCAAAGTTTTCTATTTAAACAGTAGGGAGTGGTGCCACCCTTAGTAGGTATATACAATTATCTTTTTACACACGAATGTTAAAATTCCATGGTAAAAATGAGAAATGGTTCCTGAAAATTATGTCATGAATGGCACTGGAACGACCTGCGTTATTTTCCGGTATCTTGGATTTTACATGTCAGCCAGTATCTAATTAGAATATTCTAAAATCGATATTTTATCCGCATTTACCGAGTTACTTAAAATTTCCTTTTTGTTGATTATTGCCGTTTTTTCATTGTGAGACTCTTTTCAACAAAATGAATTTGTTAAGCCTTGTCATTTTGCGTACTCCGCGTATTATAATTTTGGCATACATATTTGTCCTAATTATCGTCGTCGGAAAAATGTGTATTTTTTAAAACCATTGCTTGTTTAATAATTCTTAATGTTCATTAATAGTGATGAGCAAAGCAAAACCAAGACCAAGACTTGCAGTATTTTGTTCCTGCACATAGAGTCTGGGTTTTTATCATGCAAACTAATGTGCTATCTTGGTCATGGTCTTTAAACAAGACGTAAAATTAAAAAAAATAAGCAAGAAGAAACAATAAAATAAAATCAGACTGTTTTGAATTTGATCTCCCTATCTTCAACTCTTACCATTGGGCAACTAAAAATTTGAAATTTTCGAAAACATAAAAATCTAACAACATTCACCAATACCACACCAGGTATCTACTAATTAAAAATCGAGTTAATTGCGTACTTAAAATAAAAGATAAATAAACTGCTGGCCATTTGCTTTCGAGCAAGGAAAATTTCGCCTAAATTTAAAAGTAAATATTTTCTTAACCAGACATGATATCGACCTACGCGTTTTAATATTTAATAGATTTATCCCTTAGGAAAAACTCTCCAATGTTGGATTTTTTAAAACTTTCAAAAACTTTTATATACAGGGTGTCAAAGAAGTCGGTGATTTTTGCTCCAATTTCAATAGCATGTTATGTAACGCAATAAATAACTTTTTAAAATTTTGTCACTGCACGTCTATTGAATCACTGGTCCATAGCAAAGAAAATGGTTTTTCAAATATTTGATATTTGCTATATTTTAAGAGATATTGATTTTTTTGGTAGCTAGACCCCACTGTGCGTTGTATCCTGCAAATTTAATAAGTTATTATCATTATACCTTACGAAAAGCATGTTTATGTTCAGTAAAAAAATTGTACCTAAATGTTGTGATGTACAGTGGCGTACTTATAATCACTTATACAATGGTTTATGAGTATCTTACAATTTTTTCCGATTGTTTTGTATTGAAAAGTACTCGCCTCTAGATTAAGCAAGTTGTTTTCCTTATTTTTTATATTTTAATATTGCACTGTGTATCTACGTTTATTTTTTAGCGTGTCCAAAAATTAAAAAAAAAAATTTTAATTTAATTTTTGGAAAAATTTTATTTATTTATTTCCAATACAACACTGTTCCTAAAACTAAACTTGTTTTGAAAACCCTTAAAATTAAATATCACTAGTTTGATGTGTTTGATTTTGCGAGCGAGTACTTTCCAATATAAAACAATCGTGAAAAATTGTGAGATACTCATAAACCATAGACCTATAAGTGATTATAAGTACGCCACTGCACATCACAACAATTCGGTATTTTTTGCTGAACATAAACAAGCTTCTCGTAACGTATAATAATCGCTTAAAAAGTTTGCACGATACAACACACAGTGTGGTCTAACTACCAAAAATTTGAAAAATGCAAGGCTTTACAAAAAAAATCGGCATCTCTTAAAATATAGCAGATATCAAAAATTTGACAGACTACTTTCTTTTCTATGGACCATTGATTCAATTGATGTACAGTGACAAAATTTAAAAAAATTATTATGAGAGTTACATGCTATTCAAATTGGAGCAAAAATCATCGTCTTCTTTGACACGCCGTATATAAGAATTTTTGACAGTTTAAAAAAATTCAACATTGGAAATTTTTTCTTAAAGGACAAATCTATTAACCATTGACAGCCAGATATCGATATCACGTCTGGTTAGGAAAATATTTAGTTTTAAATTTAGGGGAAATTTTCCATGCTCGAAAGCAAATGGCCAGCAGTTTAGTTACACACTTCCGACTAGTTTACTTTGATCCGCACCACCGCCAAAGCAAAAAAGCGAACGATTTGCGGTTTCTGGCTATTCCGACAAATCATTTTCAGAGTATTTTATTTTTATTAAAGAAAGCGGCAGCTGATTTACAATTTTCAGCCCTTTTTACTTATTAAATTTAATGTAATATGCAAATGCTTTAAATTTAAAAAAAGTAATAGAAGAATAATAGTATATTATTTTATATGGAGGAAAAGTAATACTTTTCATGGCGCGCTCGTGTTTAACAGCCGAACGGAGTGAGGCTGGTAATAGAGAGCAAGCCATGAAAAGTAACTTTTCCTCCAAATAAAATATGCTGTTTTTTCTTCAAATATCGACAAATTAATGCAAAAATTGTCTTTTTAACAGTAATAATAATTATTATTAAAGATAAGTGGGTTCGCAAGGCGGCTTAGACCGGTGCGGTGTCGGTGAATAGGCTCAGGTTGTTGCTATAGTAATGTAACATAAAGCTGTCAGAGGACACTGTCAACCCGAGTATAACAAACCAACGAGTAGCGACAGCTGGGGGACCAAATTTTTCTGCGCATGCTCGAAATAGTGTGTCCATCCGTCAAACTGACTTTTGTTTTGTTTGTTGTGGAGCGTCAGTTACAATGTTTACAAATTCCGATAAGTGAGTTTTAGTTATTAATTGTGTCGTAATTTCCAAATTTTAAAACTGAATAAGTGTATAATCATGCCGGGTATTTCTTGTGCATATCGTGCCTGTTCAACTAGGTCTGGAGATGGAAAATCTTTCTTCAAATTTGCTCTAAACATTATGACCGGTAAGTACATAGCTACTAACCCACAATATTATGGTTGTTTTTTTTTTAATTAAAATGTAAATTAGTTGTTAAATAATTGCTCTTGAAGAATAGATAAATATTGATACAGGAGTATTAATGGTGAAAAAGTGCAATTTATAAGTGAGAAATTGAATTCCAAAAGACGTTCGGTACATGTAGTGTGTATTGCTAGACTGTTTCAAGTTTCTTTTTTTATCCAACAACATATATATCTTCACATTCTACATTGAGCAAACATTTTCAAAAGTAGAATAATAATGCACCGATATATGTGTTTAAAAAATAGTCTCTCTTAATTAGAGTATGTTCCTATAAGATTCTCACATGAAGGGTCTATGGGCAATTTCCAGCAAAATAATTCTATTGTAAACGAACGAAATTATTCCGGCCTGTATTAGTTTGTAGAAGTTATTTGTTGTAAGGCCTGGGTTTTATGTTTAGTAGACCTGATATTTTTCATAGTAACCTAAAAAAAAGAGAACCTAACTTGACCTAACCAACGATTTCGATTCCGCGGAAATGGAAAAATAGAAGGGCGGTTCGGTTTGTTTAATGTAATGAGTTTCTTGGTTAAATAAGTAGCATAACGTGTCTATAGTCCGTTTGAATCACAGATTTAATATCCTAGTTTGAATCATACCCTAATTTCCAGTAAATCTTCCGAACAACAAATTCAGTTAATACTATATATTTGGGAGTAATTATGCTTCTGATTATCCATGTCTGCTACCATTCTATAAAAGCCAATGCTGCTACGTTATCTTTACCTGTCATTACCTAACTATCTAATAGATAATAGCCTGAAATTATAAAAATTCAAGTTGGTACAAATAATCCATACCTGAAAAGAAGTTTACTACAAAGGATTAAGGATTTTTTGATAATAGACACAAAAATATCATTGTAGGTTGTTCCTCTCAAAATGAGCTATTTGGGAATTATGTATATTTAGGCATCAAGTTGGGAACAGTTATTTGCTGCCAAAAAACTTACCTTACCCAATAATTAAAAAAAATATATATATTAGTATCTTCGTAAACAAAAATTCAGGATATCGTCAAAAAAGAAATTAGCAGAATTGATATTTGATTCTGTTTCTAAAACATCATAAGTAAATCAGCATTATTTAGTTGTTTTATGTGATAACCCAACCTCTTAAGAGATATATTTCCTTGTAAGATTTTTGTTAACTTTTAATTTGTTTTGGTTTTTTTATGTTTTATTTTATTAAACATAATATTTGTTGTGCACAAGTATAACATACATATATAAAGGGTGTTTCAATAAGAAATGTCTATTTTATTATTTGGATACGAGGAAAAGCTAATGGAATATTTTGAACTCTAGGCCTTTATTGTAAAACTAAGACATTGGAATTCGATATGAAATATAATATATTTCAGCTAAAAAATATAGTGGGTGCTGGAAATAAAAATATATTCCAGTATGCCTTCACTCACAGATAAAAGTATTGCATTCTTTCAATGATTTTGTAAATGATGTATCAGAGAAGAATAGGTAATTTGATATTCATAGACGAGTTTATATCAATAAACTCGATAAACATAATTACATCACACTTGATGTTTGGAGATTCTGCTCTAGGTACTCTAGTTTTGCCAAATGTGTAGATGTCTAATTTAAATTAACTTACATTTTGATTTCAAATTGTAAAACACGCCACCTGCAGAAGTTAGCTGGCATTCCAAAACTGCAATATGTGCCTCGATGTGTTATAAACGCTTCATTTTCTGATTATAATGACAGGCTTAAAATCTCTGCCCCCCTGTATTTTAATCAAAAACTGCAGAAAGACCAAGCTTGTATTAAAATTTTTTTTTCAGTTTTATAAATTACAGTTATCATAAATCTAATGAGATTTTTTTTTCAGTGCCAAAGTCTGGGCAGAAGCTTCTATCAGAAGTGATATACTGCGTAAACCAGTTAAACAGATGATGGCATATAGACTATGCGAAGTTCACTTTGAGGAAAAGTATTTTTCTAAGATAACCTCTGCACGAAAGAGAAAGCACTTGGTACCTGATGCAATTCCTACAATATTTGGTCAATATCAACTACGGGCATTTGAGACAAGTCAAGATTCATCTCAGGAACCACCAAAGAAAATCAAGAACCTTCCAGGTAAATCTTTGTAGCAATTATTTATTGATTATAAAAAAATTACAGTATTAGTATTGCTTCTAATGGCACAAACTGCTACATTTATTTTGTTTGTCTAATCATTATGACTGAATTTAGCAACAGCATTTTGAATTTCATAAAAATAATAATTTTATTGGTTGGATTTATTAGTTACAAAACAGTAATTATCCTGATAGGTAGTCAAAATTCAGATATTTCACCTCATCCTATAATCACATTAATTGAATAAACAATATGAACTAGAAACACTACCTGGTTTTATGAGTCATGTACTCAACAGAAAGTACCTACTGGTGACATAAATAGTTCCAGTTTTTATCTGAGTTGTGCTAATTGAAATTTGTCAGACACTTTATTAGGTCTAGCATGACATTGTTTGACTGCAATTAAATAGCCTTATGCTTCTTGTTAATACTGTATCAACAATACCTTCATTCTCATTATCACTTTCAGGTTCTAGTATTTCAAAAGATGAAGAAACAAAATGGGTGAATTCGGATGATATTTAACCAATGAACTTAAGAATAGATAATCGTGTTCTACCTCCTCACCTTTCAACAACTATATATGCTGAAAAGCTGCAATGTCAACCAGGACTACACAATAAATCAGTATCTAAGGCCCTTCAAATCAAAATGAAGACAATGTTTGATAAGGATAAACACTGCATCCTTTGTATCGATTGTAGGCACTTAACCAAATGGTGATATACTTCGTACTATTTTAGAAGATTGTATTTTAAATTTAAAGGATATATATTTAAAAGCGGAAGGCATATTAAGTGACATGAGCTCGAATTTTATTGATTTGACTAAATGTCTAGGAATTAGACCTGAAAATACAGAGTTTCAGGTAGGAGGTGAGAATATGTTCTATCTTTTCGACCCATGTCATTTAATTAAGGCCACCCGCACTAACTTAAGGCAGCACACCTTTTACTTTCAAGGTAGAAAAACGCCTCGGTCATTTATTAAATAATGTGATAAATAGTAGTTCTACAGGTGTGCATCCAAACTCACTAATTCTGACCTTAATCCCATAACTTTTGAAAAAATGAGGGTGAGTTATGCCGCTCAACTTTTGAGCCACACAATTGCCAGTTTGGGTGCACTTCCAAATGAAGCTTTTGCAACAATTGAAATTGTAGAAAAAATTTAATAATTTTTTTGATATCTTGAACTGCTTATCATTAAATAATTCTTATAAATTTAAGAATGTATTTGACAGATCTGATTCACAGTTAGAATTTTTAAAGGAAGCTTTGAATTTTTTGCCAAATTTAAAGGTAATAAACAAAAATGGTCAGGGTTATTAAAGGTTGGTCTATTACAATAAGAAGTATTCTCAGTGTATGGCAAGCACTTTTAAACTGTGGGTATAAATATCTTAAAACCAGATTGCTTAGAAAATCCTGTAATGCAGCAGGGAGGCAATTGCATAAATCCCACATCAATACAGTTTCAAAGTGCCTTTAGAAAATTATTTGTGCAGAATTATTTCCACTAATCACATGAATTGTAGGGAGAATTTAGATGATATTCTCATTAGTTTAAAATCCATGGACATGGTAGAAATTATTAATAAGGAGTCGGAAACATCAACTGCAGCAATTTGCTTGCCTGATTGCAATTACCGTAAAGAAACCATTCCACCACAGAATGCTTTCTATTATGTCTGTGGATATTTGATGAAAATGTGTCTGGAAGTACATCCATGTGACATTTGCTATGCTTTTAGCAGAGAATGTACTAGTATTGGTGTAGGCAAACTTCTGTCGCATTTTAAAGCTTTTGATGCAACCAAAGGTACTTTTGGTGGTTTATCATCACCACCAGAAAGTATTTTCAACTCGCAGTTTGGGAACATATGTACAGGCGAAAAAAATTCTAATTATCACATGAATATATTTGAAAAAGTACAATTTCTCCATCCCTGTTCAAATTTTCTCCAGTTGTTTGTATTAAAACTATTTATAAGACTAAAAATATTTTATTCTTTTAAATTTAATAATAGACATCTCAAATGTAATAGTTCTGATAAAAAGGTATTCGGAAATTGAAAATCCTATCACATGTATAGTTGATAAAAATTATTGCATTTTTCATTTCATAATAATTTACTCTGATTTATGGAAACTTATGTATGTATGTATGTAAATAGTAGCGTTTAGAGCTGTGTGTGTTTTCTTTAAGCAAAAGGGTATTAGCAATTTTTTTAAGCTATTTGATCTAGATATAGGATTGATAATTTGTGCTCATAGCTTTGAGTAATATTGTTCTCATATTTATTTTTGTATGGTTTATTAATAGGGTTATGTAACGGTAAATTGTTACCGTAAAGTTTAAAACTAGTATTGTTTATATGATAGCAACCACTAATTTATTATAAGCATTATTATATTCGTTATGTCTTATTAGTATATGTAAGTATAATTATTATATAATAATAAATGTAATGCACAGCGACCTTTAACTATAAATAATTAAAAGCATTGGCATTACGTGGTCAGTATTGAGTCCTAGATTCTGTTAAGTTAACCGAAGTTCATATCCTTGGAAAGACTGTTAAAATTGTATCCCTTTAAATGCTTCTGCTAGGATTTTTACAGAGTATATCTGTTAACAGTGTAAATAGAGTACCAAGACGGAGGAGGATCGAACAAGGTCGGCGGGAATGAAGAGTTGGTGCTATCGTACTTTTAAACAAGGGAGGCTGCTAATGTTAGACCATCAGTCAGTAATAGTTTTTTTTTCGAGCCATTCCTTATAGAGGACATAGTCAGTCATCCCTCCCTGGGATGGCTTAGTATTGCCTTTATATGGTAATTTTTTATTTTTGGTATGTACCCGTATGTCTAAATTTGTTTATTAAACATTTTTAGTTCCATTTCTGCCGAAATCTACGCCGCAAATTTACTTTCAATAACCTTTGATTAATAAACATTGTTAGACTAGTGAAAATTGTTGTCTTTTATTCTAATTAATAATTTAACAACATTGCCTTCATAAGAGTCGGTGTAAGGGTTAAAATCCCTTAAGATAAATTGGGTAAGTAAGTACTCCTAACTTACAACTCCTCAGCGTACTGATAACAGTTAATTAATAAAGACCTTTTGTTTGTGCTGTTGCAAGTTTTAATTTTCCTCCACGTCTCAAAGGTTCAAAACATTTACCCAATACTTTTGTAAATATAACATCGAAATTTAAAGAAATGGAGTACTATTAATATTAACAAGAAGTTACTGAAACTAGTATAATATGAAATGTCTATTTGAGAACCGCTGAAATCGTCGTACAATATATCTTTCTCTACTACCTATCTACACCTCTTCAATAACTTCCAAACCAGGCGCGTGTAAGCTCAAAGTGCTTTATTTAGGTTAAAAATTGACACAGCAACTTATTAACATGATAAATGAAATACGTGGGTTTATTTTTCTCCCAACGCACCCTCACTAAAGGAAAGTAATTATTTAAATAAAATTCCAAGAAAATATTGAGATTCCTTTATCAACAATCAACAAATCGTAGAAGAAATATAAGTAATATATATTTTTATGATGAAAACTTTCAGAAATTATTATCGACAAGGGTGACAACAAGTAGGAAAACCACTAATTATAGAAAAGCTTTAAATTTTACTGAGTCAGATTCAAATATGAAACGAGCAATTTTCCACTTCAAGTTTTTTATAGTGTAGTCACAGAGTCGCTTCCTTTCGAGCCACTTCATGGTCTGAGAGTTTGAGCAGTTTACAAATATGGTGTCCAACTGTCATCGGCTCTGCCGGAATCGGTCCCTTGAACATCAAAGGTGCCGACGCTTTATGTCGCTACTCGTTGATTTGTTATACTCGGCTGTCAACAATAATTATATTTTTGAAATTGCGTCTTCGATTGCGTTTTAATTCCGTATTGATAAGCAGTTATTGAGTAAGTTCGATTAAATAATAACCAATTTGTTCCTAAATTAGTGATTTTTAGAAATGCAGTCACACATTGAGTGATAAATACAAATTTTAGTTTAATAACTCTTGAGTTATTGACGCTTATTCTGATGTTTGTTTGTATTGTATCTATCTTGCTATGACAACACTTTTACCTCCGCCGGCGGAAAAGTGAAAAGTAAAGCTCCGGCGGAGGAAAAACGAAACTTCACTGCCGCCTACACCGTCGAGTCGGATTTACTGACGTTTGAAGAAAAAATATTATTACAAAAAACCCCATGATATTATCATACAGTTGCAAGAGTCTTGCGAGACTCTTGCAACTTGCAAAAGTCTTGGTCTTGCAGGGCATGTATTAGTCTTGATTTTGTTGTAAGCATACAATGCTTTTTTTTGTAAGACCAAGACCAAGACCAGTCTCGCTCATCACTATACATTTAAAAAAAAAAAACGAAAACACATGCACCTTTTTGCACATTCCATGCCATTAAACAAGAAGTAAATCTATGTTTTTAAATCTTCTTTAATTTTAATTTTGAGTTGGTTGAGGAAAAAATTAAGCAATTTTTGGTAACGGAGTTGCCTTCTAGGACACCACTGAAGAAAACACATATATTCAATCTGATTACGTTGGACTGAGCCTTGTAACAAAAGATGCTAAGTTTAAATAAAATTAGCTCGAGGATTATATCAATTTTTGTTTATGAAAGTATAGCACGCTATATCTTGAAATCAAATTAAAAATATTGCAAAAGATATAAACCTAGGGTGTTATAATCACCTATCAAAATACAGTAAGGCCCACTAACACAGAACCTAAAATTTACAGAGTTTAAAAATAAATTGAAATTTCATATACGAAATGGGATATCAAATATTTTTTTGCTCCATAAACAAGACACTGAAAAAATATCCAATTATTTTTTCTTTCCGGAGATGCGATTGGTAAAAAATTACACAACATTTTAGAATCATTGGAACAACTCTCAACCTAAAATTTTAAGATACTGAAACATTTTAAAGACATCCTGGTCGTTTATAGATGATATGTCTAAATACCTAAAAGTTTACATTTCCGCACTTAAAGGGAATTTATATTTAATTGTAACTTATTTAGAACCATTAAGACTTCCGTCATTCCCAATAATTATATCTGGTATCGGACACTAGTTTAAAACATTCACTTCACATTTTTTGTATGCCAAAATCAAATATTGTAGTTCAGCTTGCTAGAAAATTAATCTGTGAGATATTCAGCCAATGAACTTTATGAAAATAACAATATATGTTCGGACACATTCCTAGAACTACTAACATTGATAATAAACAGCATAGAAACTGCATCTGCAAATAATCTGCACGTTTAACTAAATTAACTTGAGATTCCCAAATTTTCAATGTAGCGGTATTAGAATAAATGAGCAATTTATCAGCAGAAAGAAATGGGATTAATTCACGTGCGAAAAGTAGATTCTCATCTTTTCGGATCACAGATTTTTGTAAAAAATGCTTATAGATTATGTTATATACATCAAATTCTTAAGACCTTTCACTGAAATGGCCCCACCTAGAGATTACTATAAAAGACAAATGTTTTCAACTAAGCTCATCAGTGCGGTTCAACTTTCTTTCCGCTTTTCACTTCGCACACGGATACAAAATGAAAGCAATTGTGAGTAAATTTATTTTTTAATTACGTATTATTAGGTTTTTTCGGTATTTTGTGAAACAAGTTCAGTGCTTTAATGTGGATTGGATTTTTAATTGTAATGGGAATGCAGAACAAGATTTTCATGTGTACTAATTTAAAATCCTTTTAAAGTTAAAAATGTCTTTCCCCATGTTCTGAATTATTTAAATTTTAAGAAGAAGCTCGTTGCTTATTACCTTATTTTAGTTACATTTATCAAATAATCATTTTTCTTTCAAGTAATTCGGTTTTCTTTAAATAAAATATTGGATGAAATAATATTTAGTTATTTATTTGAGAAGAAATAAATTATGGTAATTTAGTTGTACAACTCAGGGCTTTTTTAGTTATGTATCAAATAAAATAAGATAATCCAGTAATATCCATTTGGGTTAATTTGATATTTAAACTGATTTTAATATTGATTAAACGTCTTGAAATTTAAAAATTTTAGGAAGCCTTAGACTATATTTGGGTATTTAATATCCTTGAACTTAGTCAATGCTTATTAATATATCTAGATTTTCTTGTTTCGTACACGTTCTACTCAACTGAATATAATATAGTATACTTGAGATCGTATCATAAAATAAGTATTCGTTTGAATTAGTTACCTTGAAGAAGAAATACGAGCAGATATTGCAAAAGTTTCTCTGATTAGAAATAAATTTAAAATAATTGTAATCACTAATTTCTAAATCACCTAGTTTTAGATGTGACCAAAATATGTTATAGTTTTGCCTTATACGTTCAAAAAATATGGTAACGTGAATTGAAATAATTATTTCAATAATTCAACCATGTACAATACCTACATAACCCATTAATGACCATTTGGGTTAATTTGATATTTAAGCTGATTTTAATGTTGATTAAAAATTTCGAAAGTTAAGAATTTTAGGAAGCTTTAAACTATATCTGGCTATTTTATATCCTTGAACTTAATCAAGGCCTATTAATATATCTAGATTTTCGTGTTTCGTACACTTTCTACTCAATTGAATATAATAGAGTGTACTTGAGATGGTATCATAAAAATTTCTTTGAACTCATCGCGTTTGTATTAGTTATCTACCTTGAAGAAGAAATACAAGCAGATACTGCAAAAGTTTTTCCGATTTGAGGATATTTTAAATAATTATGATCACCAATTTCTAAGACACTTGCTTTTAGATGTGACCATAACCAATTATAGTTTTGTCATATCTTCAAAAAATATGGTAACATGAATTGAAATAATTATTTGAATAATTTAACAAAGTACTATTTTCTGCAGATTTGACGAAGTTATAATATCACTTGGTCGCGTTTAAAATTAGGAGACTTAGAAACCGATTATCATAATATCTTATATTTTTTCTAATCAAACTTATCGGTTTTTTTCAAGGCAACTAATACAAATGAAGAGGCATGTATGATTTTCATAGAAACTTGAAGATGGATATACAATAATTAACTGCTGGAAATTTTACTTTTACAGCATATAATTTAATACATAGAGTGCGTTCTAAAAAGTCGGCATTGTATGAGAATCCTAATAAATTAATTTACCTTAAAATATGTTATTCTTGACAAAAGTCCCTATAGAAATGTGCTTTGCAGAAAAAAATAATCTACAAAACAACATTTTGAACCAGTGAAGTTAGAAAGTAGCTAAATTTGTAGTAACTATACATCGAAACTCATTTTTCTTACTTTCCAGATTAATCTAATCAAAAACTAGGAATTCTATGAAGAATTAAAATAAAAAATTTTGTCTGTATTGTAATATTCCAAAGTTCCTTAAATACTGATTTATAATACAAAATATAGAGCCAAAATATAAAATATGTATTATTATTTTAATTCTTATTCTCAAGGTACGTGATGCCTATCAAATGTGAAAAGTATTTTTCCTTCTGATTATTTATTGAGAATTTTTTAAAGTTTTTCATATGATGCCGACATTTGGAACTGTGACATTTTTTTATTTAAGGTTGCTAACCTTAAATGTTTTAGGTGAATTCCGTTAATATAAAAAATAACCAATTGAACATAGAAAAGTTTATATATTTGCTAATTTTCTTCAATCCCGTTTTTGTTTAATTTCTCCATCTATTTCTCCTCCAACCATTTGAATCATCCAAGTTCTATTGCTTCATCTTATAGTAGCAAATATGGTGTACAGAAAAATATTTTATTTTCAGGGTGCATCCTTCCTACTCGCTCTGGCGTTAGGTTCCACATATGCAGGATATGCAGAGAGTGAAGGCCACGACCTTGGCGGTGGCGGAGGAGGTGGCTACGACCTTGGAGGTGGTCATGAGTTCGAAGGAGGCGACCAAGGATGGCAATCTAGCGGCGGTGGTGATGGTGGCGGTTCCGTAGAATACCACCAAAATCCCACCCAGCATTTTGAGCATACTAAAGCGGTACCGGTTCATATCGTAAAGAAAGTAGGTGTCCCTGTTCCACACCCGGTAGGTGTTCCAGTACCACAAGTTGTAAAGGTACCAGTACCACAACCGTATCCTGTGCACATTAATGTTCCCCAACCAATCCCTATTCCTATCTATAAACTTGTACCCCAAGAGATCGAGAAGAAAGTCCCTATTCATGTAGAAAAATTGGTGCCTGTCTATATCAAAAAACCATACAAAGTCGAAATTGAGAAGCACTATCCAGTACATGTTAACAAACCATACCCGGTGCACGTTCCCGTATACAAACATGTCTACCATGAAACTAAGCACGAGAAATACGTCGATCATGGTGGAAAAGGCTGGCATTAAGTTAATTTTGGACTGATCTATTGTGTCATCATCTCCTTTTTGTACCTAAGTAAGTCATTCTCATTCCCATCCTTTTGCATCCTATCATCCAATACCATTGTTGTTATTTTTATTTTTGTTACTGTTTGTTTTTGATATAAAATATTAAATCTGAAGTAATGGCTTTTATTTATTTTCACTAATACCGAGCAAACTAGTTCCTCTGCATTGTAAAACAAGTGAAAAGAATGATAATGATAATAACATTGTATTTTATTTTTAAGATACGAAATACCAATAATAGGGTCTATTTTTATTCGGTGTGCAGTTTCGGTGCACGCCTATTATGAACGGTCTATTAATTTTTTTTAAATATTTATTCGGCTGAGTTTTGATCTCTTACCTCTGTGTTAGTTACACTTATCTTCTTGTCTATTATATACCTTAATTAAATGCATTAATGTTTCTAAAAAATGTTCAATTGACGGCATTAATTTTTAACAAGCCAATCTATTTAAAGATGAGTTATGGTACATATTTACTTCTGTTTTTTTGGTTTATGTAGACAGATATAAAATATCATAACATAGCTTCCTCCGTAGGTAAAAATTATTCATGCTGATATTTAAATATAGTCCATATACATGAATTTTTCTAGACATATAAGTATAATAGAGCGAGGTCAACTGTAATTAAACAAATCTTGTTACGGAAAACTAAGATATAGATTGATAAGTCATTGTTCAGTCACCGGAAGGAAGTGCGAGATTCGAAAAATAATTATGAACCATGAATAATAAATATATAATTTCCAACTTTTTTTTTTTAAACTTGTTGGAAATTCTATTAATTATTAACATTGTCTAGGTCAAAAACTAAGTCTAAAACATAATTTAAAGTTTTCTTGCTTGATACTCTATTTCTGTACAGAAATATGTTCTTTCCACCCTATTTCCTTTTGCGAATTCATGATAACAGTATATTATATCATTAGGACGACCGAAGTCAGTCCGCCATCTACAGGTGAAACTCAAAAAGTCACTTTTCTTTCTTCAAACACTAAAATATTAGAATACTGTTATTTAAATTTTACGAGCGCCTGTAAAAGTCTTTTGCTGCCGGCGCCGGCGCCGGCGGGAGTAAAAATAAAAGAGTTAACAAGAGTCAACGTGACTTATTTACTAAAAATATTGTCGACTGGGAATTATTACCTAACTAAAATAAGTGAATGGTGTAATTAGTTCTTACCGTGTAGGTCGTAGAGAAACAAATTTCACAGTACTGGGTCCGATAAAACAATTCAAGCGTTTGGGGCAACAAAGTGCATAAGCCTCATTTTGAATATTTCCAGAAAAAGCGATTTTAATATTTTCACCAAATCCTGAAATCACAAATAATCTGTTTTGATAATAGTGTTTGGGTATTTTTTGCGTCAAATTAGGTCCTTTGTGATAAGATACTTTTGAAATAAAAAATAACAATAATAAGCGGAAAAAAATATATTTTGAAAAAAAATGTGGCTTGTGACCTTTATGTATACAAATAAAAAACGAATAATCTTCTTTTAAACAACGGCACTGTTCTTAATAAAATACAAATTAAATTAAAACTGAAATAATAATAAAACATTCGAATGAAATATAATTAGCATGATTAGGTTTTATGTACTAGTCGCCCACCAGGCCATCATCTATTGAAAGGTCTTCCAATTCGCCATCCATATTTTCTGCCTCTATATTTTTTGGTACTGGTTCAGGTCCTGTGTTTTCAGTTAGTTCTAGGTAATACTGCTGATACACAGGGGGTATGTACTTAAGCAATTTTTAATATCAGCTATTTTTTCTGCACATAATTTAAGACGATATTGGCGTTGCTGATATTTTTTAGGTGGGTTCTGAAGGATATTAGTTATTTCGCTTGTGTTTATTCCCCGTTTTCCGACATTAACTTTTTTAAAAGATATTTCATTTAGCAAATGCTTGATAAATATTGTATTGGGAAAGTTGCAGTCGAATTTGAAACATCGTATTTGGGTAAATTTTATGGGTTCTCTATCATCTGTTACATTTTTCTTTGAAAATGGGATATTTTGAAAAGACAAGAAATCTTCCTGTTTCATGATAACAGCGTTAAAAGGTTTTACTCGTTTACTCCTAGAAACAGCTTCATACCATTGTTGAGGGCAACAAACCTGCCTTAGATACTTTTTGTGCTTTTCAATCACCGCGAAATCTCTATTTTGATGGTAGGTATGTATGCCCAGATAGCAAAAATCGGTGTTCTATTATTTTACACTTTTTCTCGCGTACCAACTGTAGCCATAGCTACATGAGCAACCAATTTTTATTTTGACCTCCACAGTTGTCTGTATATATTATCAGATCCTCTTGTCCTGTGGTCGGTCGCGATGTTAAATATTTTAAAAGACAACTGGCAATTTCCTCACTCCCCCGCTTAGCAACATCTTCAGTCCACATATACATCGTTGCCTGCTCATCACCACAGTTGTGCACACCAAGGTGTTCATGCCTTACGTAAATAAAATGCTTGACCAACGGTAAGCAAAGGAGTGGGTAAAGTTTGTTGCAGATCGAAAGAGATCACTATTTTGTTATGGTTTACTTTAGCATCTTCAGTTTCTTGTTTTAAATCATTCTGCATGGCAGCCGCTCTTGTTTGGTGAAGTTCATGTCTTATTTTTAAGTCTTGGTAAACAGCCTCATTTTCCTTATTGGTTTGAATTAGATTAGTTAAGCTCGTCACAAGTGGCACAAGTGTCTACTTTGGGTAATTTAAATCCTATATTAAACTTTGAGCAAAATATGCGTCTGTACCTATCTTCTTTGACAGGTTCTATTATTTTTTCTTGGCACCAAGGCACATAGAAATCTTTGTAAAGAATCGAAATATTAATATCGTGGTCTAGATATACTTTATAAGGATTCTTTTCTCGGCTATAATGGCTCACATATTCTGGAATTGAGTTTATATGCTCAAGGACTGGCTGAATTCTCTCCTCCGAAATCTTATTTGGACCACTGTGATGTTTCCCGCGTGTATCTGGTTTTGCAGTAGATCGTACCTCTGAAATTTGGGCAGTTATATTACGAGATCGCTTCACAGAAGTTTGCAGTCCATGCACCGCCTTTTTTGTACACTTGAACATCAATCCCATTTAGTTTTACTTTATAAACAAACGTTACTTTTCGCAAGGATTCTTGCCGTTTAGTTTTTTCTTGTAGGATCTTTTTTTCGGAATAGAAGTAATAGAAGAGAATAAATATGTGTTTTGTTTCTCATATGAAGCTAATTCCCAAAACGAGTGAAAAATTGACCCTTCTCTCCCTTGCAACTTGGCCCTACAGTTCTTTTTGCACGAACATGGCGCTCCTAAACTTCTTGGTTTTATGTTATTTCCCCTTAAAGATGCGTATGAATATCTCAAATTTCTCTTCATACGCGATTTGTATTTCTTCCGACAGTTTTCATTAGACTGTCTCCACCTAGAAGGGCCCGCTTTTTCAGGACTTATTATCGTACCCCTTGATACAGCATTATTGTCAGGCTCCTCCTGAAACAAAAAAAAGATTTAAAATAATTTGATGCAAAAATGGCATAAGCCACTCACAATGTAAAAGTGTATTTTGGTTGAAAACAAAATTTATTTTAATACATCTTGCTAGTTTTATATTTACTAGTAGCATATATCTATGTATTTATAAAAGAAAATATGTGGATAAACAATTATATTAAAAAAAAATCCAACAATGGGTTAAAATTTAAAAAAAGGCATATGCCACCATGGAAGTGTCTAAAAAGGGCATAAGCCACTACTGATATAAGCTTACCCTTAAATCGTCCATAGACTGACTTCCAGATGAATCACTCGTCGCAACATAATCCTTATCGATTACAGAATCATCTGAATCAAAATCCTTATCAGAATCACTTGGTATTTGGTTTGACTTAATATAAAATTTTTGGGTTATTATACGTGACAGGCCTGTCTACTTAATTTAAGATTAAAACTTGGAATACATCCTAAGACGATTTTTGTGGACGGTTGATTGTTTTCCTTTACTATCCTTTACAGTACAGTTTACTCCCTCCGTAGAAATAACGATAAAGGAGCCGTGGAACCAAGGGTCTAATTTTTGTCTACTTTCGTTGGTCAGTAAAACGTGATCTCCTGGCTTGAGGTTCATCTCCGTTGCGTGAATGTCAAATTTAACATTAGGATGCCTTTTTGCTTTATTAACATATTCACCAGCACGTTTTTGCGCTAGTTGCAATCTATAACGAACCTCTTGGTTATAATCATCGATGTGTCATTGTCAAAGGTTCATAATGTTTTATTTCATATTCATTTACTTGACATTTGTGACATTGTTTGGTATAGTTTGCAACTTCTTTTGACATGTTTTTCCACTTGTAAATTGCCTTTAATTTTTTGACCGCAATGTCCACCTAACGTAGGATCGTCGTGAAACTTTTTTATTAATTGGAATTTCTCCTCTTTATCGATTACCCTAATTTGAGGTGTGCAAAGTACAATTGTAAGTTTATTTAAAATTTGTTGCCCTACTTCTTTAAATTTGTTTACGGTATACCGATTTAAAATAATATCGTTTAAACATAATCTTAGTTCGCTAAACTTACTATCATCAGCCATTTTTTCCAGCTTAGACAATATTTGCTCTAAAGCAATATCATCGTTAATGAATGGAAGTTTTGCGTAAACGCTTATTTTATTTTTCCCTCTGATATATATTTCTATACTTTTGGCAACTATTTTAAATTTCAGTAAAGGAAGTTTTAATAATTCGTAATTATTAAGCGTTTCGTAAATTTGTAGATTTGATGTGAGGTCTTTATTGGAACTTATTGTTATTTTATCGTTTATTATGGTTTTAGTCATAGCACGGGTGACTGCAAGCATTTGCGCTGCATTGAAATGTATTTCTTTTAGTGTGTCTATCTTTATACGAGATACTGCATCAGCACTTACATTGTATTTCCCTTTTATGTATTGAATTTCGAAATTATATTCTTCCAAGTCTAAGTGCATTCTAGTCAATTTGGACGTGGGATCTTTCATTGAAAATAATTATACTAGTGGCCTGTGGTCTGATTGTACTAAAAATTGCTGATCGTACAGATAGCACCTAAAATGTTTTATTGTCCAATGGATTGCTGTTAACTCTTTCAAGATTGTTGATTTGTTTTGTTCCCCTTTTGCAAATGTACGTGATGGGTATGCTATTGGTAGTTGTTGACCGTCAAAAATCTGTGAAAGGACCGCTCCGCAAGAATCTTTTGATGCGTCGGTGGTAAGGATACATTTTTTAGAAAAATCAGGGTACTGCAAGATTCTCGGGCTTATCAAAGCATTTTTAAGGTAAGTAAAAGATTACTGACGCTCCGGCAAAACAACTTTGTGAGTGATTTTGTGACCCAGATACGTGACTTCTTTTCTAAAGAAATTACATTTTTGTGGATTCAATTTTAGATTAAATTTCCTACAAGTTTCGAAAACTTTTTTTTATGTTAGAGAGATGATGTTTTCGGAACATCCGATCACAATTAGGTCATCCATATAGAGAAATGCCTTTTCTGGGGTAAGACCGGCGAATGCAATGGACATCATTCTCTGAAAACTATTAGGGCTAACAGCTAATCCTAAAAGGAGTCTAGTAAATCTAAAACTACCTGCATCTACACTAAATGATGTAACATCACGAGATGCTTCTTCTAAAGGGATTTGGTGAAATCCTGATGCTAAATCAAGTACAGAAAACCACTTAGCTCTTCTCAACTGGTCTAGAATGTCGTCTATACGTGGAAGAGGAAATTTGTCGGCTATAAGAGCTTCCATGTTAATTTTTCGAAAATCTATACAAAGTCGCCATGCTTTCTTATCATTTGTTTATTTTTTCGGTACTAACAATACCGGGCTGTCCTACTCGGATAATGACTGCTCGATAATATTATTTTCTAGCATTTTACCTACTTGCTTCCTTATTTCTTCTTTTAATATTTTTGGGGGTTCCATAGTTTTTAATATAAATGGGTTTGTCATTTGATAGTTTTAATTTTTGAGTGTAGAAATTATTTATACTTAATGCGAAGACATCGGAAAATTCGCGACACATATCCAGCATTTCTATTTTGACAAACTCGGGTATTTCGTGATTTAACTTCGTTAGTAGCTGAGCTTCTCGATTTTCGGGTTCTTGTTGTATGTAGTAAATATTAAATTCGTCAAGGTCTACAGTGTCTAAGCAATTTGTTTTTAAAATAACGTTTTCAATGTCGTGTTAATTAATTTGACTAATGGTTTGTTCTTAGATATTATTGATTTGGCGACGAACACACCTGGACTTAACTCTTTATTTTCCACGAGAAGGTTTTTGGTTGAGTTTTTAAAATCATTGATTTGCCTAACTACCTCACATCTTGGCGGAATAACAAGGGTATTTTCCTCTGGACCACTAAAAATTTGTGTTGTAGTCTCTTCATTCCCTAGGGTAATGGTCATAGACCAATTATCGTAATCAATAATAGTTCTGTATTTTACAAAAAAAACTCTTCCCAAAATGCCATCAGCTGGGATAGGAAAATCTTGATCCACAATATGAAAGTGATGTGATAAATTGTAACCATTAATTGTAATATTAGTATTAGTGACGCCTAGCGAATTTATTAGTCTTTCGGTGACCCCTCTAATTTTACAAGGATTTGATATATGAACGGTAGTATTTGAATTTATCTTTGCTCGTTTAAAAATTGATATATCTGCTCCTGTATCGACCAAAGGTAAGTTTTTAATACCTGTCATTTTTACATAAAGGGATATGAAATTTGAAAATGTTATATTTAAATTGTAAATATTATTTTGATTTCCCCCAACCGAGCCTGCTGGGGACTCGATTGGTTTTCCGAGTCTTCTGCTGTTTCGTAGTACCGAACAGAGCGATATCCACGGCCGTAACCACGGTTGGCATTTCTATTATTGATATTAAAATTTTCTCGCCCCGGTTGTCCGCGATACCTTTGTCCTCGAGGGTATCTATCTCTGCGAATATCGGCCCCGAAAATTACGCTGGCTTCTAAAATGATTTTGATTTCCTCGCATATACAAGACATTCGAAACATTACCGTTTAAGTTTACGTTGGCGAATTTTGTGATTACTTCTTGTATTGAAGTAAAAGTGCTCGCTTCTATTACTAATCGCGCTTTTTCGGATTGAGCATTTTGGCTTAAGGCCCGCGCTGTAGCTTCTACCGCGTAATTATGTACTACTTCTACGGTTACGCCTTCCGCCACGTATTATGCTTGTTGAAGATTTTCAGCCAACGATTCTATTTCATTAGCGTAACTGGTCGATTCTTTCGCGTTTTGCCTTAGCTGTAACAGCTTGGCAGATGCTAACCGAAAACTGTCACGTCTTATCTTGGTTTGAAGTTTTAAAATTATTTGATCTATAGTATTTTCATTTATAATAAGATCGCGTGCTTTACCCGTTAATTTAGTTTTAACAAAAGCGACAGCGTTAGCGTTTAGTAATTCTAACGAGTCCAAGAATGATTTTAAATAGCACGGTTTCCCATCAAACTGGATTGGGACTAACTTAGCCGCAAGGTTGAAAATTTCCGGCGCGGTTAGAGCCATCGTATCTAATGTTTCAGTGTCTGATTCTCCGACTCGAGGTCTTCTTCCCAAATAAAAGCATCTATAGCCTCTATACATGAAAACGGAACCTTATATTAGGCTCCTAATGATTGAAATACTCTAACGACCCTATCTCTAATTTGATAAAAAACCTTTTTACAATATTGCCTTTCTTGGTCATCTAGAGAATTCCAATACTTGCCTAACAGTTTCGTAACGTCATTAAAACATGTAACTAAATTGTCCCTTATTTCATTTCTAACGGTTTCCGCTTTTGAAACTTCCTTTTTTAAAGCCCATTTTGCTTGTTTATCAACTTCAATTTTAATTGTAGTTAATTTTACTCTCACGCCCTCTTCATCTATTTCTAACGGCATTTAGTATTTCCCTCAAAATAACTACTTAATACTAAAGAAAAAAAACTTTATAATTCTATTGCCCTAATCATTTACCTAGCTATTTGCCCTACAATAATATGTTAACAAAACTACTAACTATATGACCTTTTCCTCTCGCCGTTTTTCCTCCCCCAACTAGCAAATATAGTTCCCAGTCCTTTTTAAAATGTCACTGCCCCTAAAGTATAGTTCCTAGACCCACCCTGGCACTTAAAATGTTACTCTATAAGGAATAGTCACTTTGAAGTATATTTTGAGAGTGACCGGTTAGTGCCTACCTATCATAAAAGTGGAAAATAAACACCCCGATTGCAACTGGCAAACATATAATTTAAATAAGTGGCTGGTACTACCCGAATCTTCGAATATGACACCATAAAGACCAAAAACTTTATAGTAACTTTTTGAAGTAGCGGTCACTAACAAGTGCTATCATAATGCCATCATTATGTTTTTGTTACTTTATAGTAACAATTTAAGTTACGGAGTAGTCGCGGCCATGACACCTAGTTACTTCTAATTTATAGTGACATTGAAAGTAGCAAAATGATTACTGCTACCTTCCTAGGTCACTATTTTTTTTATGGCATAAAGTTATTGTTTCTATGAAGTCGCCTCTGGGTAGTTACAGTTGCCACTTTATCTATCCGAAGTTTTTAAAGTTCCAAACGGGTAGGGTTGCCCTAATATATTATTGTTCCCGGTACTTTGTGGAAGCATATGGAACTATAAAGTATTTTTCGGCTTGAACGGCCATATTTTCTTCATGACTTTTCAGACGAACAGCTAAATGGCTCAAACATTTTGCGTTTTCAAACTAAATATACCTAGACTAAAGCTTTTTTCCTTAGTTATTTTGTTATTTTTGACGGTGGACTAATATTTAGTTTCACGCCAGTTTCAAGCAAGTTAATTTTTTTTATTATCACTACATGAGTTTCTATTGCAAATAATATAATTATTTGAAATGTTTTGAGATGCGCTCGAAAATGTTGTCATATAAACCCACTATTTTATTCAGTAAAGTCGATTGCGTTTTGGAATTTACCTACAAAAGGCGTTAAAATCGCATGGTAAATAACAAAAAAATAATAATGGCTTTCATAATTATTTCCCATCATGACATTTTTAACAGTTTAAGAAAGTTCCACATGTCGGTGGAAAACAGCTTCGTAACAGATAAGTCGCATTCACCAGTAGGTTACTTTATAGTAACACATCATAGTAACTCTTTTAGTGGCAAAAACTACCCAAGACACTACTCGGCTACACAAAATATTTCCCCATTTTGGTCGCAGTTACTTAGCAGCTACGAATATGCGACGTAGCCGCCGATGGTCACCGCCCACTTTGTAGTGGCTTTGATAGTAGCAGTTACGTATCTGCCACCATAAATGCTAGTTGGGCCGCTAGTAGGAAGGTAGGACAAGATGACTGCTTGAAGCTGACATAGTTGGAAGTTGACGTGTCCATCGATGCGGAACTAGCGGCATTGCGCCTACACTAGCTCGTTCCTCGGTTGCCAGCCCCGGTTTGGGTGCTAGTCGATGTTCCCGTTGGGGTTGAAGTAACGACCTAACTCGTCAAGGTAACTATCTTCTTCGCCAAATTACACTCGCGACGTTGTTGTTTTAGACGGCGCTAATTGACGCAGTTGAGGCTGCTACGTTGCGGCTTATCTTTTTTTTCATTTGCCTTCTGTGACTTCCCCATAGCTTTAGTCCTAAATTAATCACTAGCCAGACTAACATTAAATAGAGTACGACTTTAACGTCTTTCGTGACGTTGTATTCTTCTTGTTGCACAATAAAGTTCGAATTCACTACCCCGTTTTCCTGTAATTCCTGCTTGGTTGCCTTTGAGCACATCACTTTTTAGCTTTTAAAATCACTAATCCTGTAATAATTACTCTTTAATATACGTTTTAGCTGGCAGGATCGCCATGTAAAATAGTTCGAAACTACATCTGGTTCATAGAACATCGGTTTTTTAAATATTTGGGTTACCAAGAAATGTAATACAAATCTGTTGACATAATAATGTAATGATCAGCAGAACACTTGTTTTGGTTATTTCTAACTGGGTTATTACAACTAGGTTATTACGATACATTTCGTAGCCTGAAAAGATTAATTATTTGCAATATCAAAACATGTGGAATCTTCCCTTTACAAAGCCATCCTGAAAAGTTATTTTTTATTAAACAACAATATAATAGATGAAATGAAAAACTTAAGGACTTAAATTATTTGCACAGTACGTCAAATTATTAAAATTAATCCCTCATGAAAAGCCACTTTTAGCTGAAATACTAACTACTTCTTCTTGACGATTACTTATTGACGTAGTGTGGCAGCTTGCAAAGTTACTTTCCAATGAAGGAAGAGCTAACAGCACAAAGTTATCAACGTGATCCTTAGAAGAACTTGGGATTGAATTGTCGACCAGTAATAATTTGATTTGCTACTTCTCTTTTTCTTGTCAAAGATTCTGCGACATATCCCTCAGCAATCTTCCCAGACTCCCAACCTCCATGCTGCTTAGGTGTCACCAAATCACCACCTGCATTGACGAGCAGCGGAAACAATGGCCGGTATAACTTTTTGGGGCTTTTAATTTTAAAAATGTTGCAATTTTAAATGGAATTTCGGCCATTGCATTCTTTCCAATTACACTGACATATGATTTCCCTTTACAGTAATTGACGAAAAATCTGGAGTGCGGTGTTTTCGGCTGGAATTTTTATATTTTCGGTATAAATCAAGGCGGACACTCCGTTTATTATGTCATTAGAAACAATAAATGTGCGTTTTTTCTTGGTTTTTGTAACTGGAAGGATTACTATAAGCATATCGCCACGATCATCAAGGTGTTAAGGCAACTAGTTCTTCACATCTGCAAGCCCCGCAAATGCCAAGTATTAAAGCGATCTGAAAAAAATAAACAATAAATAAAACAATTTACCAAAAAATGCATATTTTTGCATTTAATTAAAGACCCAGTCAGTTAGTTAAAGACTTGGAACATACCGCATATACAAAATTTTTGAGGAAAATATAATTGAAACGTACCTACATTCTTACAACTATTTCTTGACTAACTCATTTTATTAATGATCCTTCTAAAAAAAACTAATGAATAACGAAATAAAATGCAATAATCTTCATCTGGGGCATCTGCCAAAAATCTTGAAATTTCATCTCTTTCTAAAGTCAGAGATTTCTTTGGCGCATAACCGCTAGCTTGTCTTTTGAGGAATGCTACTAATTTTGGAAACTTGATGTCTATATTTTCCCTAACGTTTAATACTAATCGCAACATACTATATTTGCACCACAATGTTGATGGTTTTATTTCTCTTGCTCGCTGCGAAAAATATACCAGGGTGACATCTTCAGAAACTTTTGAAACTCCGCGCTCTTCCAACCATTTCTTATTCCTTTCATATCGCTCCATCGATTTCTCAGCAAGAAGATTTATTGCCACCAATTTTGCCTCTTCAGCGAGATCTTTTGGCAGGTCATCTTCGCTGGAACTCACTTTCAAAATTCAGAAGCAACTTAAAAGGGTAAACAACATGACAACTTAAAACAACTGTTATATTTGTATTACCAAAAATGTCATAGCAACAAAGCGTTGTCAACACGATGTCGACGACTCAACACCTATTTGATATTTTGTCATAATCTGCAGTTGTTCTGATAAGTATGCATGCACTATTATTTTTAGGGTAAATTATAAAAAAATGTACAGGGTGCTCTACCTCGATGGGCTACTATCGATATATTATAAAGAACTATATACAGTGCATTTTTTTTAACGCGAACCATAGGATTTTGCATGTTAAATTTTTAATCCCTTATTAGGCACTGTTCTACTAGAAATACAGAGCTAAAACCTTGACTAGGCAAACTTAAGGGTCTGAAGATTTCGTTAGTTTTTTTTTTCAAGTTTCTTTAACGTACCTAATTGACAAACTATCGATATCTCAAGACCCTAAAGTTTGCCTAGTTCAGGTTTAAGCTCTGTATTTCTTATAAAACAGTGCTTAACAAGGGGTTAGAAATTTAACATGCAAAACCCTCTGGTCCGCGTTAAAAAAAAATGCACTGTATACAAATTTTCTGAAAATTCGGTGGTTTACTAAAACGTATGTGTACTATCCAATAAAAATATTTTCAAGATGGTGGCACTTCCGATTATACTGGAAGTAGATACTAACTTCCTTATTTTAAATGAAATACCCTGTATATTTTTGTATATTTGAATTTTCCTCGAAATCCCAATATTTTTTTGTATAGAACAGCATTTAACTAAATTTAATTGTTTTTGAGATATTAGGTAATAATTGAAAATCGACTGTTTTCGACTTTGACGCCCTGTAAAATCGAAACGGCTAAGCTTAGAGGAAAACGGTTATATGTAAACCTATCTTAGTTTTTAATGTCCTTCATATGGTACTCGTTTTTGGTCTAACCGGAAATGTCCGAAAGTCAGGAGAAAGTATAAGTACCGGAAATCATGGAAACTAACATTTCCGGTTAGAACGAAAATTAGTGCCAAATGAAAGATCAAACCAAGATAGAAACATTTTCCTCTAAGTTCAGCAATTTCGATTTTACAGAGCGTCAAAGTTGAATAAAGTCGATTACAATTGAATTTAGTCATAGAAAAAGTGACGGAATTTCGAGGAAAAAAATATATAAAAAATATACAGGGCGTTCCATTTAAAATAAAGAAGTTAGTATTTACTTCCGGTATAACCGGAAGTTCCACCATCTTGAAAATATGTTTGTTCGATTTACACAAACGGTTTAGTAAACCACCAAATTTTCAGAAAATTCCCATAAATATTCGAATCTTCTTATATCGATAGTGGCCCATCCCGATGGACACCCTGTATATAAAAAATAAAGACGTCAGAGCTAGTAGAAAAAATTATATGCATACCTCAGGAGTAAAGTGCTTTTCCTCCCTTGTAGTTGGAGTAGTATTTGATACCATTAATAATTGGGATGGCTGAGAGACATTTAAAACTTGTTGGTTCGTTTCTTGAGGATCCGTATCTTTTTCAGTTGGGACGCTATCTACATTATCGGAATTAGCCATTTCAGTGTCAAAATTTTCAGATTCTGCAATGGATTCTAATTCAGTTTCTTCAAGAACGCTATTTGTAGGATTAATATCACTGACATTGGAAGAAGTTTTGGCGAAAGTCAAGTAAGGCCGAAAAGCTTTCATTTGCTCGGCCCACAACCATTTTTTCAGTTGCTTGCCCCGTTTTGGTTTTGGTAGACCTGATATATTTTGCATATGTATCCAGCAGATTTTTCCATTTTTTTTTAATATCATCACCTAGAACAAAATAAATTCTTTTACAGATTTCTTGCCACAGGTGATACTTTCTACACAATAGGCCACAGTTTTAGAGTTGGATTTTCAACAGTAAGTGTAATCGTGAAAGAAGTTTGTGAAGCTATTTGTGCAAGATTAGAAAATTCGTATTTACCCGAACCAACATCGGAAATTTGGAAACAGTCTGCTGATGGGTTTCAGAATTTATGGGGATTCCCAAACTGCATCGGCAGTCTGGACGGCAAGCATGTTACCGTGAAATGTCCGGATAAAAGTGGATCTAACTATTGGTGCTATTTACACACATTTTCAATAGTACTGATGGCTATTGTTGGACCAGGTTATACATTTTTATGTGTAGATATCGGCGGTTTTGGTAAAAACAGCGACAGTGGAATTTTTGAGCAATTTAACATGGGAATGCGGTTCGAATAAAATACAATGAATGTTCCTGGGCCTAAAAATCTGCCTGGACAAAATGAACCCTGCGCTCATGTTTTAATTGGTGATGAAGCTTTTGCGCTGAAAACATACCTAATATAGACAATCTAGGACAGACATTTTGAAAGAGAAATATAATACAAGACTCTGTACTGCAAGAAGGGTGGTAGAAAATGCCTTTGGCATATTAGCTCAAAAATTTCGAATATTTTATAGACCAATAGAAACAAAGGTGGAAACTACAATTTTAATTGTAAAAACAACCTGCATTTTGCACAATTTTTTGCGAAAAACAAAGGATACATTTTTAACCGGCTTAGATTTAAATTAGTTTACTAACCTTATTGAATAATGTCTGTCGACAGAAATTGGTACACATATAAGGGATAATCATAGAAGTATATCAGAGATAGCAGAATGCATTTGCATCCCGTCAGAGTGTCTCAAAAAAAATAAAATTCAGAAAAACAAAGAATAAATTCTCCGCACCGTTAGAATTAAATTAGTTTACTAACCTTATTGAACGAATTGCGTCAACAAAAATTGGCAGACATATCAGGGATAATTATGGAAGTATACCAGAGGGCCACATTCAGTTCCTGTCGGGGGCAAGACATGTTTTATTTATTTTTTTAAGGTTATGTTTCTTTCTTTTTGTAAATTTGGGTTAGTTTCAGTTAGTTTTGTATGGTTGCACCCCGGAGCGAGCGAAGCGAGCGGAGGGCGATGCGTGAAGAGTTAAGTTAAGTAAAGCGTGAAGAGTTAAGTTAAGTAAACTCTAAAGATGACGTTAACCCACCAATCAGAAGCGGCTAATATAGCATAGAGCTGTAAGGATCGTATTATGCCAATCTTAAACCATTCGTTATTATAGTAGGAAGTTATGCAACAATGCACATCTTCTGAAAGGAACCTATCGTTATTTCTATTTTTATATCACAAATCTAAATATTCTAAAAGAAATTGCCTGTGTGAAAGAATGTTTTTTATGCTTGCATAGGTCTACTTTTACCGACACACTTGTTAAATCATCGTCAGAGTGTAGTCATATACTAAGCTTATTTTATAAGACTTGTTTTGTTACGTAACACCCAATATTTAAATATGGATAGAAAACAATAATTGAAAGTAAATTATTTAGACATAAATGGTATCCCTACCCATGGGGATTGCTTAAATAATTGTTAATATATTTCTTTTTATAATATAGATGCCGATCTAGGAATAAGATCATTTTATCGTATCCCATGTTCTAATCTAAATATTTTGAAGCGACAGCATAAAGAAGAAATCAACAAATATTTACAAACAATGATACCAATATTATAAAATGCTAATCATCAACAGAATTTAAATTTGCTTTCTGTTAATGGGTTGTATTAAGATCAATCTGATGCTTAAATGTTTAGAGAGAGTCTGAGCATTTTTCGGATTTGAGCTGGTTTTCGAATATGTTTAAATTTCTGGGAGGCTTTTCTGTCTTCGAATATTTTCATTATATTGCTAATTTCACCCATATACTTCGGTTTGAACATGGTGCCAGTGTGTGAATTTTTTTTATCGGTGTATATTTTGCTTTGTTTTTAAGTCAGATGGTATTGCCTGCTTTATTTGCTATGTTTTGTTTTATGGAATAAAGTTATGTATAATCCTCTGGGAATGAATTTTTTTTTTATGGCAGTGGCACACACACTAAAGGGAGACCCTATGGCGCTCGACGAGCGGTGTGTGTGCGAAGATGTTGATTGACACGGCTCTTGAATATTTGTAAGTTGTAATTAGTGGGAAACAGATGTCCTGGGAGTGAGTTCCACAGTGATGCAGAGCGCCAGACAAAGGAGTTCTTGTAAAGCGATGTTCTAGGTGTTTCCAGTTGTACGACGAACTGGTGCGCTCTTGCCGTCTGTCGTGACTGTCTGACAGGAGCTGCCAGGGGCGGGATGAGGCGGACCAAATCCTGGGAACATCTGCCGTGAAAGTATCTGTAAAACAGAGATATCTCGGCTACATGTCTGCGGTGTTCCAGACTATCTAGATTCCGAGTCAACTCCGGGTCGCCGACGAGATGCACAGCTCTCTTATGAATGGAATCTAGCAGCTTTAGGGTGTGCTTTGGTGCGGCACCCCAGATATGTGAGCAATATTCTAAGCACGGTCTTATTTGCGCTTTGTAGAGCAAGAGCAACTGCTGCGGTGTATAGAGTTTTTTGTTGCGAAATAGCGCACCAAGCTTCTGGGAGGCTGATTTTGCGATGTTAGCAACGTGGTCATGCCAGGACATATTGCTGTTGACCGAGATACCCAGCAGTCCGATTGACGGGGATGAAGGAATGGTCGACCCTGCCATAATGATGTCAGGGCCCGCTGTATTGGCCCTCTTGGTAAACGTGGCTGCTTGGATCTTTGCTGCATTGAACTGGACCAAATTTCGGTCGCCCCAAGTTTGAACTTTCTCCAGGTCTTGATTAATTGCTGTAATCTGCTCCTGTCTGCAGTGATGAGTCTCAGTCGCTGGTAAGGGTTTTTCTGATCTAAAGTGGGAGACAAGGGTACTGTCATCTGCAAAACTGTAAACAGGATTATTTGTTTCGGTCAGCAGGTCATTAATATAGATGAGGAACAGAGTTGGTGAAAGTATTGCGCCCTGAAGCACGCCCGCGTTGATGGTGAATGTGTCCGAGATGTGTCCATCGACTGCAACGTGCAGAGATCGGCTCTTAAAGAAACTGGCAAGCCAGCTGCAGAGAGAGGCTGGCAGTCCGAAGGACGGTAGTTTGTTGAGCAGTCCGTCATGCCAAACTCTGTCGAATGCCTTTGAAATATCCAACGCAATCGCTCGGGACTTGCCGCAAGGCAATTGGACGATAGTTTGAGGGCGTGGTTTTCTTGCCTTTTTTTGGAACAGGTTGCACTCGAGCGACTTTCCAAGAAGATGGGTAAATCCCTTTTCCGTAAGACAGAGAAAAAAGCCTGAAAAAAACGGGTGTTAGTTCGTTGGCGCAGTTCTTTAACACGATGGCAGGTATTCCGTCCGGTCCTGATGCCTTTTGCGTATCTAGATTTTTAAGGATTTTACGAATATCACGCTGATGAAATTTGACTTCTGCCATAGTAGTGTTGATGTTCGATATGGTGGGGAGAGTCTTGCCTTGGGGGACGTCTAAGGTAGAGTGCGAAGAAAACATTTTGGCGAGCATGTTTGCTTTTTCCTTGGCTGTAGTCGCCGTGATGCCACGTTCGTCTGTCAAAGGTGGGAGAGACGTTTCTGTAAAGTTGTTACTTACTGCCTTTGCTACCGACCAGAAATTCCTGGAGCCACTGGGGCATTGCAAAAGTTTATTCCTGATCCTTTGATTGTGTTTGTCCTTAGTTTCGTCGATAACACGCTTGCATTCGTTTCTCGCTTCGACAAAATAATTGCGATTTTCAGCGGTCTGATTTTGCTGCCAGTACTTGTAGGCTTGCTGTTTCCTACCCACAGCTCTTTCGCATCTTCTGTCGAACCAGGGCTTTCCTTTTGATGGTAACTTGATGGAATTTGGGATGTATGCTTCCATTCCTGAGGAGATTACTTGCGTGATCTTTTCGCAGCAGACTGACGGGTCGTCAGCGCCAAAGCAGACGTCGAGCCAAGGAAAATCTAGGTAGAACTCCCTTAGATCGTCCCAGTTTGCAGAATTGTAATGCCAGATTTTGCGAGGCAATGGTGTATCCATCTGTATGAGTGGCAATTCACAAACCGTTGTAATAAGTTTGTGGTCGGAAGTACCTAATGGCGGACCAACTGTAACTGTGTACTGGTCAGGAATGGTGGTTAGAAAAAGATCCAGGAGGGCGGCGAATTCGCCCCGCTCTGAGATTCGAGTTGGTTCGTCTACAATTTGAGTAAGCCCGCAGCTGATGGCGAATGCTTCAGCCTCTCTACCTTCGTTGTCGGTCTTGTTGTGATGTTTGAGCCAGTTGGTGTTGTGGGCATTGAAGTCTCCCAGAACGATTATTTCTGAACTGGGGTGATCAACCTGTATTGAGTCAAAAGTGGTAGCTAGTGTTGAAAAAAAGCTTTGGTAGGCTCTATCGCTCGGAGGGCGATAGAGACAACATATTCCCTTGGCGGTGAACTTGAGCCACATGACGTCAAGGTTGTTCGGTTCGAGTGTTTCCTCGCGGTGACATGAAAGGTCGCTTCGGACAAAAAGGCATATTCCGAACTTATGTCTAAATCGGGTATGTAAGTCGTAACCAGGATAAGGGTAGTTCACTGTTGTTGTTGTAGAACATACTTGTGTTTCTGTAAGGGCTAGTATGTGTGGTCTATTTGCTCGTAGATGCTGGTGTACCGAATTTATGTTTGTATTTAGGCCTCTTATGTTGCAGAAATCAATTCTAAATTGGTTCGGTATCTTTGCTGTCTGTGAAGTGCGGAATGAAGGGCTCCCAGGGCCACCCAGCGCCCGGAGTTTCGAATGGCCGGGGAGTTTACCTCCGGAATATTTTGATCCTGGAAGCACCATCATGTCCATATTATTATATTCCCACTGTGGAACCCGGAACCACCAGCGCGGAAACGGAACGTGATTCGGGAAAACCACTTAGCGCTTCCCAGTTCTGGTGGGGTGGTCTTTCACCGGACGATGCGAGTAGGCGTATGCATCTACCACCTAGGGCCGCTTTCACTGGATGCATCGGCCTCAGACTCTTTCCTTTGGTGGTCCCTAGTCTGACAGGGGTAAAAATAGGGTTTGTTGGGTCACTCCCTAGTGATCAGCTCCAGACTTTGTACTTTGGTGTTCTCCAGCCTGGAGGAGGACGATGGGATTTGATGGGCCACATCCAGTGGCAACTCGGAATGGCGGGGGCGTCACTCCCCGTAATCAAACTGCTCTCACCAGTTTGACGTCCCTGCCAGCTAATACAATGCAGCCCCTCTTGTCACAAACTGTCATTGATCAGCTCCAGACTTTGTACTTTGGTGTTCTCCAGCCTGGAGGAGGACGACGGGATTTGATGGGCCACATCCCGTGGCAACTCGGAATGGCGGGGGCGTCACTCCCCGTAATCAAACTGCTCTCACCAGTTTGACGTTCCTGCCAGCTAATACAATGCAGCCCCTCTTGTCACAAACTGTCATTGATCAGCTCCAGACTTTGTACTTCGGTGTTCTCCAGCCTGGAGGAGGACGACGGGATTTGGTGGGCCACATCCCGTGGCAACTCAGAATGGCGGGGGCGTCACTCCCCGTAATCAAACTCCTCTCACCAGTTTGACGTCCCTGCCATGTTTGACGTCCCTGCCATGTATGGTCAGATCCCAGTTTAATTTATAATTTGTATTCTCTATTATTTATGGTGTATAATAATAACCACCCAATTATAAATGGGAAACGGGTGGAAAGAGTACAACGATATACATATCTGGGTACCTGTGTTAATGAAGAGTGGGACCATTCGCAGGAAATCAGATGCCGGATAGAGAAGGCAAGAGCAGTATTCAATAAGATGACAAAGTGCTTCAAGAGCCATAACTTGGACATACACCTCAAGATCAGGTTGTTAAAATGCTATGTCTTTTCTGTATTGTACTACGGAGTGGAGGCTTGGACGCTGACTGCTGCTACGGAGAAGAGGCTGGAAGCCTTCGAACTGTGGCTGTATCGAAGGATGCTGAGAGTGTCTTGGATGCTGTGGCTGACCAATGAGGAAATACTGTGCGGTATAGGGAAGGAACGTGAGATCCTTTACACTGTAAAGTGCCGGAAGTTATAATATCTTGGGCACATAATGCGTAATGAAGACAGATAGCATTTCATCCAGTGCATCCTACAAGGTAAAATGTACGGGAGCAGATGACCAGGAAGAAGGAGGATCTCATGGCTGAAAAACCTAAGAGTCTGGTTCGGAAAGTCAACCACGGGACTGTTCAGAGAAGTAATTAATAAAGTTACGATTGTTCAGATGGTCGCCAGCATTCGACTCGGATAGGCACACGAAGAAGAAGAATATGTAGTATGGCTGGTGGGATGGGGGTAGAGGGGGCACTGTGATGTGCAGCTTACATTTGCAGTTCTATAACCAACAGCGGAACTAAAGAAAAGTGTGAACATAGTGACAAAATTTATCTACAGGGCTCCTTTGAACAAATTAATTCTTAGTTAACCACTCGAAATAAAAATTAATTCCATCCAAAAGTAGCATATTTTGTTATTAACAAAATTGTAATAAACACGCACTGTAAATTAAGAAAGTATATTTTTGATATTAGATTTAATGCTTTGCCTGATGGTCATATTATCTGTTCAAAAGTCCTATTTTTTAAACAATACACCCTAACGCATTCGTATTAAATAACAAAACAGTTAGGTAGCATATTTGGATACCTCTTATATATTTTATTATATCATACTATACCGATACTTCTTTTGAAGATACTGAGGGGCACTGACGATACATGAGCCATACCTCGCATTGATTGAGGCCTGCTTGTCTGGAAGAAAAATACATTAGAATTTGTTACTCTTAAGGTATACAGAATGTTGAGATTTTTAAGAAGTACATCTTTTAATTTTAGTGCTATTAAAGCAATTAAATGTTTATACAATAGTCTCGTCCGAAATGTTTTAGAATACTGTTTAAAAACTCTCTTGCTGGATTGAATAGCTTAGAGAAACGATGATTCATGTCCATATATATGCTAGATAACGGCACAACAGAGTGCCTACCACTCCTGTCAGAAATTAACTTTCGGATTCCTCAAAGATGTACTAAGCACTAATAAGCAGTGACAACTATTTCGCGGAACTTCTCATAGGACCAACTACAGCTTTACTATTTTCATTGACATGCGCATCTATGATGCTTAACTTATAGACCTCTTTCAGTTTGCCATTACAACTTTTAGGACAAAAATTATTATTTTAATTGGATATATCTTGAGTTAATAGATAACTTCAAAGCTTTATTATCGACTTCATTGTTTTGTTAGGGTTTTAATGTGTTAATTGTAGCTATAATGTAATATGACCCTTTACTTATCGTATATATTTATGTAGGAATTGACATTATTTTTATTTTTATGACTCAAATAAAGAAATTTAGATATTTTATTTGAGATCTACGCTCATCTCTGAACAAATTTTGATATTAGTAGGCCTCCTCAGGTCCCCGCAACTATAACTCACATGTTTGTATCGATTCATCGTTGACGTTATTGAATCGTCCTTAGATGATCATTTCCATTTCATCTGTTTTAATATTTTATTAATCACTTGTATGCTTTTTTATTTCTTTGTCAGATTTGATGGTGTAGAATTTTTGGCCTGCTTTTGTAGAGTTCTATGCAGCGGCTTTCTTGATTTGGAAGTGAATGTTCCTAATAGTCCGAGATGAAGTTGTTGCAAGTCAGTTACTTCTCCTCTCCCATCTATTCTATTTATTGTTGGTTTTACTTTACACGAATTCCGGGGCACCTTTCTATTTTGTGTCATTTATGCTTTTGTCTAGCTGCGATTTCTGGGTTTTGTATAATTGTTTATCTGCTTGGTGATGTAATTGTATATTCCTGCAATATACTGTTGAATGAAAAATTCAGTTACTTCTCGAATTATTGTGTCTGCTATTTTATCAGTTAACAGATTTTGTTGCAAAGATCTTAATGAATGCTGCCTTGTATCTGATTGTGTCTGGTCGTGTAGTCCCACCCAGTTAAGTACAGTTCAATAATATATTCTAAATTGCTTCGCCATCATCGATCATTGGGTATGGTGCTTTTGTATAACATTTGATCTACCTTTTTTACCTAGACATTTACCTGCCGTTTAAATTACTATATGTCACTTTATTCTAAATAGTAACTACGTAACTCAAAAAAGTAAAACATTTTTGAGAATATGATGCATTCGTAATAAAAAAATAGCGTATGATATACGTGTATAAGAGACCTTTAAAGCCCTTGCGACTTATAAAACACTCCGCAGCGCGTCGTGTTTTGAAACATGTCGCGCGTGCTTTAAAGATCCTCTTATACACTTATATCATAATATACTATTACTTTACAACTTTTATACGAGAGCTTTACATATGTGATTAAGCCCGATGTTAGGAGAATAATACATATCTTGAAGCGTGACTTCTAGCCCTGGGAAATGTCATGCTTGCATTTTCTGTCAGCTTATTTGACCCAGTCAGTGGAACTGCATACTGATCCGGGAGTTTGACGAAATGTAACTCGCGAATAGTTAATAATAGAGGTTTCTTTCCTTTTTCATAAATGTTTCCGATGTTGTCCGCATGTCGAAATTTACAATACATATTTTATGACTTCTTAATTTGGGATTAATTTTTGGAAAGAGTATAAATATTTTTAAAACTTAGTATACAGTATCGAAAGCACTCTGGCTTTTTGTATACCTGTGCAAAAAATCAGATTAACATCGAAAATGGTTTCCGATATATAGTCGTGTATATCATAAAAAACATGAATTATTAATTTACCAATTTTTTTAGATCAACCCTTATGAATAATACCTTTCCAGTATAATTTCTGTACGGCTGCCGCCGCCGCCGCCGCCGCAGGCCGGTGGAAATTAATACTCTAATGGGAAATAAACAGTTTAGGATGATAGGTCGTAGCTTTTTACCCTAAAGTGACCTCGAAACTGATTTTCAGATGTTTTTTGGGCTGGTAAGAACTCTACTATAAGGAGTTATGCTAATATCATGAATAATAAAAGTAAACGGAAAACATGCTCAACACTTAAAAGGTAGCTATTATCGAAAGTAAGAAATCTAGTGTTATGTCTAATTGCCAGTGTAAATGCATTGTATATCTAAGAGATCAATAATTAAATCGTATATTATAAATATGGGGACTAAAGTGACCTCAAAGTCAAAGTCAAAGTCAAGTAAGCTTTATTGCCACAGAAAAATTCAAACAAACACATGATGCCCAAATAGAAATATTTAATAACGATTAACGATTATTTGAAATTAATGGAGAAAAAAATGTATCCACGTAAAACTCATTTATAGAATAATAAGGTCTTTCTAGTAGGTAAGCTTTCGTTTTTTCTTGAAATTTAGCAAATGTAGGGATGGATTTAAGATGTAGCGGGAGTGTATTGTATAACTTCCTGGAGTTATAAAGAATAAAATTTTTGGTTGATTCAGAGGAGGGAAAAGGAAGGTCCTGACTTGAATTTCTTGTTGGGTACTCATGTTGTGGCCTTTCGGGAAATATGGTTCGATATTTGCGTATTAAACAAGTTGTTTCTAAAATAAACAAAGCAGGAAGCGTAAGAATTTTATATTTTTTAAAGTAGTATTCGCAATGAGCTCTGCCATTAAGACCAAATAAATAACGAATTGCTCTCTTTTGAAGTTTGAAAATGGTACGAAATTGCTCGGCTTTAGAGCAGCCCCAAAAAGGAAGGCCGTAGCGAAGATGAGATTCAAACAAAGAGAAGTAAGTGAGCCTGGCAGTAGACAAATTTAGTCGAAACTTATCGAATTGCGAAGCAGGCCGAAGATAGTTTTCTTATTAAAGAATCAATATGTGTGGACCACTTAAGGTTGGCACTAATATTCAAACCTAGGAATTTAGCCGATTCAATGTATTTAATATTGCTGTTGTGAAGCAGCAAAGGTTGTTGCAAGATTGTTGTATAAGATAAGGCTACCATTTTATCAATGTTGAAATACAGCCAATTTGAGTCAGACCAAGTTTTAATTGTGACGAGATCGCTGGATATTATAGAGTGTAGGGAGAAAGTATTAGTATCACTCCTCAGTTATGCTTGTGTCGTCAGCAAAGAGGGAAATTTTACCATTGATTTTTAGGTATGTGATGTCATTAATGTATATTAGAAAAAGGATAGGCCCAATACCAGAGCCCTGTGGAACTCCACTGGTAATTAATCTGTTAATTTAAAACTAATTTTTGTCTTTTAAATCAGTCGATACTTATCTAGTTAATATAAAATGAAAATTAATATTATGGGTTGAATCTACATAAATACAGCAGTAGAATATATTATTTTAAATTGTTAAATAATTTCAAATATACAGCTCATATTTTATGCTTAAAGATTGGTCGCTTCGTACGGTGGGAAAAGGTGAAACATTTGTGACGAATACGCGTCGGTGCATTGTGTTTGAGATGTGATTCTGATGGAAAGGTAGGACAGGAATTTTAGACCTATCTTGTATAGGCGACCAAATCGAGAGGTTGAAAACTTGAGAAGGTAGGCTTGCAATTTTCTTTATTTTTGCGTTATTTGATTTTTATTTCAAGTTTTCTATATCGGAAAGTCTGTAGGCAGAATAAAGCTGCTAAGCATGTGAATCTCCGATATCTGTCTACTATCGTTTCACATACCACGTTGTCTTTTGCCGTGGGTATGTTAAATAAGCTCGTGAATATATGATATATGCCTACTATCGTTTCACATATCAAGTTGTCTTTTGCCGTGGGTATGTTTTTGTCTGTAGGGCATGTGGGATAGTGTTTTTTTGGAGCTTAAGGCTCTTGGATAAGAGAAAAAAAAAGGGACTTGATCCTACAAAAGCAGAGAGCAAAGAATCGATCAAATTGGCCTATAGGGTTCACATCTAGGTTCTAGTTAGAGGTAGCATTTTTAGAAATTAATAACCAAAACTGTCTATAGTGTGGGAGACTCAGTCTAGTTTTCTCTAGTATCGTTGTCTGGTGTTATGGGGAATCAGAGTTCAGCTTAGTTAGTTATTGTTCGGCCTATATAAGCATTTTATCGTCACTTTGTCATTTAAAGAGCACCTTCTCAAGCCTTCTCGACCGTGGTGGGTACAAGATCATAATTGTTTGTTTGTTTTGTTTCTCTATTTCTATTTAAATTTGTCATTAACTTTATTTTTGAATTAAACTGATTTTTGAGTTAGAAAGTAGCTTTCAGGCAATAATTTTATTCTGATTATCAGCTTAAATTTATTGATTTCACTTTTGTTTTTGCCTGATTATTGTAATTGTGTTTTTTTGTTTCATTGAAATACCGTTCATAACAATATTTCTCAGCTTAGATAGTTATTTATTTTATTTATTATTTTTGATCTGTTAACTGTTTAATTTAAAACATAATTATTGTCTACAGTTTAAACAATTCTGTGCAAATTGGCGGAGGCATATTTAACTATTATACATCACAATTTTCCTTCAGTGTGTTTTGGCATTTTTCAGCATTGTTAATTGAGGAGAATTATTTCTCGCTATCTCTTGCCAAGTTCTGTATTAAAAACCTAAGCTTAGACAAGCGACGCTCTCCGCCAGATTGAAACAGAGTTGTAACAACATCCTTGGTGAACTTTTTAACTGCCTTGTACTGTTTTTTTTTCATGCTACTGAGTACACACGCACTCGTCTTACCAGGACAACTTCCAGTGACTTCACAGGACAGATCCTAGGCACTGCAGAAGCTTTCAGTAATAATCTCCAGCAAGCTCGGAGGAACCACAAGGTGATTAAAGGGCAGCTATCACCAAGAAAATTCAATAGAATCTTAAATTTAAACCCCTATTTTCGCTAGAAGGAAATCTAAAGAGAATGATTGTTTTTTGAAATTTCTAATCTATTCTTTTGCACCTTTTCACAACAACTACACTCGGAAATAAATTTTAATCAGCATGCTCCGAACCTAAACACCCTGAATTATCTTTCAGTTTATATTTTTAGTAAATTAAAGTAGATAGTTATTAAAAAGGAAAGTGCATTTATAGTTTATAGTAACAAATTGGCTTTTTATTTGAATTAATATAGTAAAATAAATAAAACAAATAATATTGCAACAATTCGAAGTTTATCTTAACACGTTGATAAAATATTCGTTTAAATCATTTGGTTTTGGCACGCTCTGATTTGCGGAATTTCTTTTGCCTCTAAAGCCGCGTCCACACTAGTAAAAATTTGCGTTGTGCGCGCCATGCGGCACAAATTTGTGTGTGCGTTTCAAATTTCTGCAAGTGTGGACGTGTTCGCCGCATAGAAAACACGTAAAAATTTTCGCGACATTCAACGCACGCGATCCGTCGGTTGTCGGTTTTTTTTTCAACATCAAAGAGATTTGCGCCACAATATTGTTTTAGTGTGGACGTATTTACGCTAACGCAGTGATTTCGACGGATGTTATTGTGACTTGCTGTTTAGAAATTATCGAAGTTAAGTGTTATCCGAAATTTTCTTTCTAATTTGTTTTAAATCAACCATTCTGTGACTATGTCTGATGCAATGTTAATAATGAAAAAAAATGCGCTACTTTTATCGTTATGCACCATCTTCTCAAGAAAAAAATAGAAAAAATAGACGCTATTGGATTAAACATTTGTATCAAAATAAAAAACAATTTGATGGTGTAAAATTATTAAATCAGCTATCCTTGGATGAAAGTACTGGGCATTTCAAACATTAAAACAGAGTTTTATCCACAATACCGAAACAGAATATTTGCACTCGACGCGCGTTGCGCTAACCATGTTAGCATCATCAAGAGATGATTAAAACTCAAGTTTTAATCATCTCTTGATGATGCTAACATGGTTAGCGAAACGCGCGTCGAGTGCAAATATTCTGTTTCGGTATTGTGGATAAAACTCTGTTTTAGTGCATGTTGCCGAAGGTTCCAAACCCCAACGTAATTTCAAACATTTTTTGCGTATGTCTGCGAATGACTTTGAGATTTTAATAAATAAGATTGGACCGAAAATTGTCAAGAAGGACACCCAGCTTAGAGAAGCCATATCTGTAAAGGAAAGGTTAGCCGTCACATTACGTTTTTTGGCTACTGGAGATTCATTTACAAGCCTTCAATATCCTTTCAAAATATCCAAACAAAGCATATCATTGATAGTTCCAGAAGTATGCAGCGCCTTAATTGACGTTCTAAAAGATTATGTAAAGGTAAGTTGATAATAAAACTTAATTTTTATTTTACAAAATTTATTGTCTTCAAAGAACAATACCTATCTGCATTAATAAAAACAAAACTTTCATTCGAAATACACTTATAAAAGAAATAAAACAAAAGTCATATGTTAAAAAAAAACACGTCAAAGTTAATTTAAAGTTTAGTTAGGTAAACATACTCTTCTAACTCAGACTGTAATTTGTTTGATGAAATACTACTCTTTGTTGGCAGAGGCTCTTCATATGCAAAAGTGTTTGAATACAAACCCTCCCTGGTAAATGGTGGTGTGGATGCAGGTGAAGGAAATGATGTACTAGAGGAATGAGAAGGAGTGAATGATTGACGTTCTGGTGGTTCGTGAGAATGAGTTTGTTTACGGTGTTTCTCTATCTCGGTATCAAAAAGTAATTGATCTATGTTATGTTTTAAAATTGTTTGGGTCATTGGATCGAGCTTGTCGAGTCGGTCAGCCAAATATTTGGCGTAAATACTTGAAGAAGTCTGTTCTGGCATTGGTTGCCGTAAAAATTTGAACGCTTGCTCTAGTCTAGGATCTTCTTTTTCTATTGCTCTCCTTTTTCTTTTAGGTGTGGAAGGCTTAAGAAAAGTTTTTGGTGCTGAAGGTTCTGACTCAGTATTTTCAGAAACTTCTGGAGCATCTTTTCTTTTTGAAGAGCACTCGGGGGAGTCGAGGTTTTGATCGTTAACATCGAATTCCAGGGATCCAGTGTTTTCGTTGGACTCACTCATTGCATCAGTTTCAACTATTTCGCCCTGAAAAAATGAAATTTGTCAATGATTTTCTTTTTTGGCAGACATTTCATTTTTAAAAGCTTCTAGAGCTCTCAAAACTGGTGGTTTAGAAACAATGGATATCTCACTACTTAAATTTAACCAAAATAAACCAATTAACTACCTCGATATCAACATTGCTAAATAGCCAATTTGATGGAAGGTAAAAGTTTTGAAAATTTGTGATCTATCAAAAAAGACAATTTCAAAAATGCCCTATTTCTGAAAGTTGTGTTTTGATTTGGTAATAGATTTCACGTAATGATACATGATGTCATAATTTTTTTCTAGTAGAAATAAAAAATAATTCAATGGTCCCTGGCACTAAATGATACGTCATAAAACATCTCAAATTAAATGAGGTAAAATGATCTCTTAGTGTGCATATAATATGAAATGCCATTAGAAAAATAAAAAGTATATCGGGCTTTCTATATTTTGCGCACAACAAATAATAATTTTACCTCATTTAATTCAAAGTGTTTTATGATGTATCACTTAGTGTTATCATATTGCCAATGTTTTAATATTTATAGACCCTAGCTTGTGTATGCAATGTTATCTCAAAATTTGCCTTAATTTGAGATAGCAAGTTTTCGTTTTTATTTTTAGATGCCGAATACTCCAGACGAATGGTTAATAATTGCGCAAGGTTTTGAGACTCTGTGGAATTTTCCAAATTGTATAGGTTCCATGGATGGCAAACACATAGCCATTCAAGCGCCAATTAACAGTGGAAGTGAATACCATAACTATAAAGGCTTTTTTAGCATAGTGTTATTTGCCCTTGTCGATACAGATTACAACTTTTTGTTTGTCGACATTGGATGTCAAGGAAGAATTTCGGATGGAGGAGTTTTTCAAAACTGTGAACTTTATCGTAAAATTACAGCCGAGACACTAAATCTGCCTCCAGAGAAACCTCTTCCCCAAAAACAAAAAAATACACCTTATATATTTATCGCCGATGAGGCTTTCCCCCTAATCAAACAAATCATGAAACCATATTCAGGAGTACATCCAAGAGGATCAATTGAAATGATATTCAATTACAGGCTCAGCCGAGCCCTTAGGGTTGTTGAGAACGTTTTCGGAATTATTTCATCAGTATTCGGGGTGTTGAGAAAACCCCTTCTTTTAGAGCCTAAAAAAGCACAAATAATAGTTATGGCAATAGTATGTTTGCATAACTATTTAAAAAAGAGTAAGACTTCTTCAAATATTTATATTCCACCTGGAACTGTAGACTCAGAAGAGCAAGGGCGTCAGACACCGGGAAATTGGAGAAACTCATAAAGTGTTGATTGTTTTGGGAAGATACGAAACGTTCCACGGAGAGCGACTACAGATGCAAAAGATATTAGAAATGAAATTGCAGAATACTTTACAACAACAGGGGTTGTTCCATGGCAAAATGAATATGCTTAAATAATATGTTGTAGTTTATACATCAATAATAAAACATCATATTATGAAAAGAAGATTGTTTCCTTTTTGTTACTCACCACATTTGAATTTTCGGAGCTAATTGTTTCTCTAGGCTCATCTTTATCGATAAGGAATGTAAAACTCCTGAAGGCAAACCAATCTAATTTATATGTCTTTTGCTCCTAAAAGAAATAAGATCAGGTTATTATTTTTAATAATTTACAATAATATCAGGTAATTATTAAGAGTTACTTACCTTTACCAGTCCCCACAGTATTTCGTGCTTTCGCTCTTTCCCTCCTAAATGAGCCTAGAAGGCTCGATATTTATGGAAATGCCACTTATCTTTTGGATCCCATAAAAGTCTTTGTTTTTGATATTCTTGTATTAGAACAAGAACATCCTCTTTATTTAAATTCATACAGAATAAAAAATATTTGACGAAAAAAAGAAACAAATTCAGAATAACGAAATAATACGCAACGCATAAGATCACACACGTTTTGAGCACAAACGCACGGCACACAACGTAAAATTGTATGTGAGTAGGACGTGAAATTTGCGCCGCAAATATTTGCGCCGAATTCTAGATTCAGCATACAACACATTTATTTACTAATGTGGACGCGGCTTAAGATCGTTAATAATGGACCAGGTCTCCTTGGATACGTTTTTAGCAGTTGATAAAAACGACCTATTTGATCTCGTAAATGTAATTAGGATCCTTTTAGTCCCGTGGTATATCAATACCCACTAAATAACAAGGTTTTAGTGCTTGTCGTGTAAGAATCATATAAGGGGATACATACACTAATATTTATGAAAACTATCAATAGTTAACTTTATTTAAAAAAACGCTTTATATATGACAGACTTCTCGACAAATCCCAAAAGTTATGTTTATTACTTAAAATAATAAAAAAAAAACTCGATAAAAATATTGTGTTTAAGTGAGTGTTTAGGTATAGAACACAAGCCATGAAAATACATTAAAATTTTAAAGAAATAGGGCTCAAATTAATAATGTTTAGTTATAAAAAATATTTATGCATGTACAAGTTGGTATATGGCCTACTTCGTTAATAATTTATCGAGTTTTCTTTTCATTTCTGTTTTTAAATGGTCGCTATTTTTAGCGCAATAATTCTTTAAGAGGGTATTGGAAATACTTTTGAGAATTCTTTTTAAAATGTCTTTTCCTTTATGATTCCATGGAAATGTGAGATATGTTTTTGTTCAATACAATATTCCAAAATTAAGTGAAGCATGAACAACCTTTTATTATAAGTTTCTAGAGGTATGTTTTCAAATTCATTTATTAACTTATTAAAGATTATGTTAGTCACACATACAACATTTTTAACTTGTCCTTGGCGATGATTTAATTTATTAATGAGATTAAAATTGTCCTCAACAATAAATTGCTCGTCATATACCATTTTTTGTTTACATTTTAGTTTTTTATCGTAATATAGCTACAATAACCACCTACATATGTAATTAACGGTATTACACTTTTGATATCCTGAAAGTGATCATACTGATCATCATTATTTATTAAAATTTGAGACAATAAAGTTTTAATTTGGGAAAAGTCTTGTTGAGAGCAGTTTTCATCTAGTTCATAGTCAGGTAGCTCATAGAACTTATTAACATTAATAGGGCCAAAACTGCGAGACTGAAGTGTTAATAGAGATTGAATTCTAAGTCTCTTCTCGGTCTCATATCGCTGTCGCACAGAAATATGATAATGACCACCTGTCATTTACCAATCTATCTACAAGAGGGTCTGAAATTGAACATATCAAGTTCATTAAAAGAGTATTAGGTAATTTCAAGCAGCCCATGAAGGGTATGACTTAAGGCAGTTGGGGTCTATCGGGTAAGACTGTGTGAAAAACTGCTAGGCTGCCAAGCATCGAGCCAACTTAACATTTTTTCTAAGAACTCAATCTTAGGATTTAACTCAATGTCCGTCAGTTGTTCTTTTACGATAGGTTCCTGAAATATGTCATGTTTATGTTTGCCTTTGAATGGGGTTTTTACATTTACTATTATTGTTATGATATTTATAAAGTCAGCAGTATCTTGAGAGTATGGTATTCGGGTACCAAAATGTTTTAAACCCTCTACTACGAAAGAGTTAAAAAAATAGTGAAAGTTTTACATTTTGTAAGTGTACGATGAAGGTGAATGCTTTTAGGTTTGAAGAATAGCCGAACTTTAAAAGCTTATCATACTCCAGTTCATTTAATTTTTCAATCGAGAAAGAGAAGCGCATATTTTAAGCTTAGAAGTGTCAAAATCAAGAGAATAAAACATTTGGTCAGGTTTAGAGTTAAGCCAATTATTAAAAATACATTTGAGTAAGTGAAACGTGTCAAATAAGTAAAATAATGGTATCTCATTATTTACCGGGTGAGGATAAACAATACTAAGTTGGTCTGTGGTTGTAAAATGGTTCATTGCTTTCCTGTTAATAGCATTATTATCACTTATTGCACAAAACAACTACATACCGAATTTCCTCCAAATTTTCAATAATGGTTTGAGTAAAATTATAGAATATTTCGGAACAAATTTTTGAGACAGGAGCTATGTGAACTACCACTTTAAAGCTTGAATACAGACATGTAATCATGAAGGTGAATGCCGAAGAAGCTAAATATTTATTATTATTGACTGCTGTACCAGCTATATTGCCTCTCTTATAATCCATAAAAGGATCAATGTGAATTTCATCGAAAAGCAGTGTCACAAATCTCTCATGTTCCTTTAGCAAACCAAAGACATTTCGAGCATATGTTAAAAAGATATTTTTTCATCTATATGGGAATCAGTCAAATGCGTATTACAATTATAGTTGGGGATGGGGTTAAATAACGAGCCCATAATCTCTTAAGTATTTGTATGCATGTGAACTAATAGTATAGAGAATAGAACATAAAATTATTGTACTACTGGAATTCATATATCTTTCATTTGCAGTTGTAAGCAATGCTAATTGTTCACTGATGAAATCTAAAGCATATACTACTTTAATAATTCTAGGGATAATTAGTACACTGCTTTTCAAAATAATTTAAAATGATATTTTTCTCTACATATGTTTCGGCTTGATGAGGCCTTTATCAAGAGTAGTTTTATACTCAAATCTAAATTGTTATACCCTACTAAACCGCCTGACGCTATTTTGTTTTTATTGCACTGTCAATTATGCAGGTATTGAAAGAGCTGGTCAGTTGGTCGTTCGTATTTAAAACGTCTGTTTTTTGTGACTTTTGGATTTCTAGGTACTCCAATATTTTGTAAACACCAGATTTGGATTATTTGTCAATTTTGCCTTTATTGTTTATTAGTCTTCTCCCTAGATTATTCCTATTAACCTGAATTGTTTTACAGCCAAATTTATTTCATTTTTTTGAAACTTTATCTGTAATTTTCGGAATATAATTGATAAATTTAAACTCCTTTTCTAATTTTAATGTAGGGTTATAAAATTGTTTAGTTAAAATGTTCTTCTGTTTTTTATTTATTAATTTGTTAATAAAAGCGACCTTATATCCGATATTAATTGAAATCCCTTTAATAATGGATACTTCTTTTTGGAAACTCGCCGAGTCTAGGGGAAAGCTGAAAAGTCTATGGATAAGACTATGAAAAGCAGAAAGTTTTACTTGCTAAGATTGGTTAGTTTGGGTTAAAAATGTTAAAAAGATATCTAAGTTTCTGCTGGTTCCTGTAAAGATGCAAAATATGTCATCCACATATCTACCTCAAAAAAATATATTTCTGATTAATGAATTGTTGGTGTCGAATAAATGCTATTCAAAATCAGCCGTAAAAATTTCGGCAAATAAAGGTGAAATTGGAGGGCCCATTGGTAACCCATTAAATTTTTTGATTATTTCATAATTATACTGGAAATAATTTTGGTCTATACATGCATTAATTACAGATTTGAGATAGCTTTTTTCTTTTACTAAATTATCAGAGATATCTATTCGTCCGTTAATAATACGTGAAAGTTCGTTTGACGGTATGGAGCTAAACAGACTCTGAGAACAACGTATTAGAAAAAGGGCTCAAATAGTCTCCACAATCCTACAACCAAAAAGATTTTGAACTCTTGGTAGTTAATAACACAAATAGCAATAAATTCTATTTCAAACATTTCGCAACTAAACAAATATAGCATCTTTGAAGGATTTAAATCTAATTCAAATACTCAACTGAATAAAAAAGGAATTTACAACCTTAAACACAATAAAAGCAAGACTAACGCAAATTAACTTAATATTAACTAAAGCTGATAAAGGAAACACGATAACCCCTTTAACTAAATTAGATTATGATACTAAAATCAGAGAACTTTTGAATAATATAGATTTCATAAAAATGCAAGATCCGTCTAATAACTACCAAAAACAAATTATTTCATTATTAAAAAATAGCAATTATTCTGTACTACCTGATAACTCACAAATTTGTATCCATCAAATCAAAAATGTATGCATCTTTACTTTTAATCTTTTACTGCTTACCTAAAATTCATAAGGATAATGTCCCAGTCAGACCAGTAGTATCATATGTGAATGTTCCATGTTACAAATTAAGCCAATTCGTTACGAATATTTTACTGAAATTCATTAAATTCGATTCCAAATATGCACTTAAAAACTCCTTTGATTTCATTGATAAAGTCAAAAACTTAAAAGTTCCAAATATTGCAATATTGGTTTCCTTTGATGTGAAGAGTCTGTTTAGCTCCATACCGTTAAACGAACTTTCACGTATTAATAACGGATTAATAGATAACTGTGATAATTTAGTAAAAGAAAAAAAAACGATTTCAATTCTATAATTCATACATAATTATTTCCAATATAATAATTATGAAATATTCAAACAAATTAATGGGTGACCAATGGGCTCTCCAATTTCACCTTTAATTGCCAAGATTTTTATGGCTGATTTTGAACAGCTTTTATTCAACACGAACAATTCATTAATCAGAAATATATTTTTTTGGGGTAGATATGTGGATGACATATTTTACATCTTTACAGGAACCAACAGAAACTTAGATACCTTTTTAACATTTTTAAATTCCCTAAACAATATAATTCAATTTACCATAGAAAAAGAATCTAACATTTTAAACTTTTTGAACATAAAGATTACAAAACAAGAGATTCGCTTAAATTTGATATATATAGAAAACCAACAACAACAGATGCAATAATTCACAAAGACTCTAACCAATCTTGGCAAGAAAAACTTTCTGCTTTTCATAGTCTTATCCATAGAGTTTTCAGCTTTCCCCTAGACTCGGCGAGTTTCCAAAAAGAAGTATCCATTGTCAAACAGATTGCAATTAATAACGGTTATAAGATCGCTTTGGTTGACAAATTAATAAATAAAAAACAGAAGAACGTTTAAATTTATTTATCAATTTATATTCCGAAAATTACAGGTACAGTTTCAAAAAAAATTAAATAAATTTGACTGTAAAACAATTCAGGTTAATAAGAATAATCTAAGGAGAATAGAGACAAAATTGATAAAGAATCTAAATCTGGTGTTTACAAAATAAATCATGTAAACTGTGAAGCTGTATACGTAGGACAAACTGGTCGAAACTTAAACATAAGGATTAAAGAACACAAAAAATCGATTTTACATAATATTAAAAACTTTGGCTTAGCAAAACATTATATAGAAAATAACCATTTTATAGATACGAATAATGTCAAACTTTTACATACCGAAACAAAAAGCAAAAGGCTGAACCTTTTGGAGTACCTAAAAATCCAAAAGTCACAAAAAACAGACGTTTTAAATATGAACGACCAATTGACCTGCTCTTTAAACACCTGCATAATTGACAGTGCAATAAAAACAAAATACCGTCGGGCCGTTTAATAGGGTATAACAATTAAGATTTTGGTATCCAACTACTCTTGATAAAGGCCCCATCAAGCCGAAACATATGTAGAGAAAAATACCTCATTAAAATATTATGAAACATCTAAAAGCAGTGTACTAATTATCCCTAGTATTATTATTCAACGATGTTTCACAAGGATCCTACCTCAGAAACTATTAATTGTATATACTACGTTGTTATCATCAAGATTTCGAAAATTTTTTAGTATCTTTGACACAAAATCAAACATCCGTTTAATTTTATTCATGTCATTTGATGGTAGAATCAGAAATGATATTGGTATTAAAGTCCAGTCTCATCTATGGCTTGAAATATTGACTGTATGAAATATGTGAAATAAACGGCGTTTTAAATTTTGATATTGAAATACACGCTATACAAAAAGTTTCAATATTCAGGTTATAATTAATTAATCGCCCAATTAATGTTTAGGCCAGTCTATATTAATTTTAAAAAATAGTTAATCTTTCACCTTCTTGAGATATACTTTGGACAGAAAATCAATCTTTTGGCAGTTTAAATGTAGAAAATTTTACAATAAACTCCCCAAAATTATAAAAATGTACGACTTTTCGTGCTCCTTAAACTCAAATTTGCTCATTTCAAGGGCTTTTGACCAATTTAACTCATCAATATTTTAGAGCTTTTCATCTTTACTAAAACGGAATTTTATCCACAATACCGACACAGAATTATTGCACTCGACGCGCATTTCGTTAACCTTGTTAGCATAATAAGGAGATGATTAAAAGTTTTAATCATCTCCTGATAATGCTAACATGGTTAGCGAAACGCGCGTCGAGTGCAAAAATTCTGTTTCGGTATTATGGACGAAACTCCGTTTTAGTGCATTTTGCCGAAGGTTCAAAACCCCAACATTAGTTTTCATCTTTACTTGGCCGTATTTTGAGATTTTTTGATAAATATCTAGGATAATTTAAAAAAATAGATGGTATATAATCCTTTTAGCCGTGGTTTTAGTAAATATTTTGTAAAAACTTTCTAGTGTGTGAATTTTGAACTGTTCTGCTATTTATTTTACTACACTCAGGAAAATGAGCTTCACATCCTTTCGTGATATTTGTGGGCTCAAGATTATCTCGGGGTATAGTTTTAGCCGTTTTTGTTGTAAACTGACGTCCTTTCGAAAACCGAGAACATGGAATTTAGGCTCATTTTTATAGTTTCCATTAGAGCCAGGAATACACTTACACAAACAACACTCTTGAAGCGTAATTTCACTAAGTAAGTCACCAAAAAACTGGCTGAAACCGAGGAAAAACATGTAATTAAACACGCACAAAAACTTATAAACTGTGTTGTAAACAAACCGACCGACCGGCACAAAAGCAGCAGTTCTTTTAGCTTGAATAATGTGATTTTATCGATTTAAAATACGCCTAACAATACAAATTGCATACCTAAATATACCACAAAATAATAGATACAAGTTTCACGCACTTAAAAGCACATACATAGTAA